>JAMKCH010040108.1:0-21505 GCA_023653785.1 Ophioderma brevispina
TAGACATTCGAAATTGGAAGGTACACGTACGCACATATTATGCGTATGCATGCGAGGGACCCCTGCGTACATGCGCGTATGGTGCGCGGACATTAAGCGGAGCATGCGCGGACGTGCGAGTATGCATTGCGAGGACGCGGACATGCGCGTATGCATGCAGACGGACGTGCGTACATTCGCATATGAATCGAACACGTACGCAACATATGCGTATTGCATGCGCGACCTGCGCTACATGCGCGCAAGGTGCCGCGGCATGCGGTATAATGGCGGGGACGTTGCGATTATGCTTGCGCGGACGGGCGGGGATGCATACACGGACGTGCGTACCATACGCGTATGCATGCGTAGACGTCCGCACATTCGCATATGAATTCGCAGACGTGGGCACATATGCGTATGCAGCCGCAGACCTGCAGACATGCGCGTATGCGTGAGCGGACATTCGCGTATGCTGCGCGGCGTGCGCTTGCCATGGCCGAGGGACGTGGACATGGCGAGTTTGCATGCGCGGACGTGCGAACATTCGCATATGAATGCGTAGACGTGCGAATATGATACGCAGACGTTGCGCACATATGCGATGCATGAGAGACCTGCGTACATGCGAGTATGCGTGCACACACGTGGGCGTATGCATTGCGCGGACGGGCGCACACGAGCGTATGTATGCGCGGACTTGTGCACCGCGAGTATGCATGCGGGGACGTGCGTACATGCACATATGCATGCGCGGACATGCGAGTATGCCAGTGTAGAGGTGCGCACATGTGCTTATGCATGCGCAGACCTACGGACATGCGAGTATGCGTGCACACATGTGTGAGGTATTATGCGCGGACATGACATTTGCAGCGTTCTTTAACAATTTGTAAACCGCTCCCGCAGGTCGATTTAGCGGTTCGAGAAACCGCGACATGTATTTTTTAGGGTGTAAAGCGGCAGTTTAGGCCCGTTATCTGCTATAACGAATCGGGGCAAAAGTTGTATAATTTTTTTTTGGTGATATAGTAGATTGTACTGATCATATTATGAAGAAAAAAAATATGTTGAATTTTCAGTTTTTGGCTTGGCCTTGAAATTAAAATTAACCATTTTTTAGAGATTACGGTAGTTTTAGACAGACTGCGCTACATCGCGTATGCGTGCGCACGCGTATGCGCGCATGTGCTTATGCATGCGCAGACATGCGCGTATGCATGCACGGGAGTGGGCGCGATGCATGTGTAGACGTGCGCACATTCGAATATGAATGCGCACACGTACGCACATATGCGTATGCATGCGCAGAACTGCGACATGCGCGCATGGGCGGACATGCGCGTATGCATGCAAGGACGTGCGCGTATGCATAGCTTCGGACTTCGAGTATGAATGCAGGCGTCCGCGTATACATGCGCGGACGTGCGAGTATGCATGCACGAACATTCGCAGTCCGCGCAAGAATACTCGCCCGTAGCGCAAGCATACGCGCACGTTCGCGCATGCATACGCGCATGTACGCGCACCATGCGCGCATGTACGCAGGTTTGCGCATGCATAAGCATATGTGCTACGTTGTCGCATTTCATCTGCGAATGTTAGCACGGTCCGCGAATGCTTACGCACACGTCCGCGCATGCATACGCGCGTGTCCGCGCATGCATACGCGCGTGTCCGCGCATGCATACGCGGACGTCTGTGCGAATGTCCTCGCATGCATACTCGCACGTCCGTGCATGCATACACGCATGTCCGCGCACCATTCGCGCATGTACGCAGGTCTGAGCATGCATACGCATATGTGCGTACGTGTGCGCATTCATATGCGAATGTGCGCACGTCTACGCATGCATACGCGAACGTCCGTGCATACATACGCGCATGTCCGCGCATGCATACGCGAATGTCCGCGCATGCATACGTACACGTTCGCACGCATACTCGCATGTACGCAGGTCTGCTAAACTACCCGTAATCTCTAAAAAATGGTTAATTTTAATTTGCAAAGGCCAAAGCCAAAAACTGAATAATTCAACATAATTTTTTTCTTCATAAATATGATCAGTACAATCTACTAATATCACCACAAAATTATAAACAATTTTGTCCGATTCGTTATACAGATAAAGGGCGCTAAACTGCCCGTAAACCCTAAAAAATACATGTCGCGGTTCTCGAACCGCTAAATCGACCTGGCGGGAGCGGTTTACAAATTGTTAAAGAATCAGCTGCAAATGTCATGTCCGCGCATGAATACGCACACGTGCGCACGCATACCGGCATGTCCGTAGGTCTGCGCATGCATAAGCACATGTGCGCACATCTACACATGCATACGCGGATGTCTCCGCATGCATACACGCATGTACGCACGTCCGCGTATGCATACTCGCATGTGCACAAGTCCGCGCATGCATACGCTCGTGTGCGCCCGTCCGCGCATGCATACGCATACGTGTGCACGCATACGCGCATGTACGCAGATCTGCGCATGCATACGCATATGTGCGCACGTCTGCGAATTCATATTCGCATGTGCGCACGTCTACGCATGTATACGCGTATGTACGCACGTCCGCGCATGCATACTCGCACGTCCGTGCATGCATACTCGCATGTCCGCGCACCATACTCGCATGTACGCAGGTCTTCGCATGCATACGCATATGTGCGCACGTCTGCGAATTCATATGCGAATGTGCGGACGTCTACGCATGCATACGCGTATGTACGCACGTCCGCGCATGCATACGAACACGTGTGCACGCATACTCGCATGTACGCAGGTCTGCGCATGCATACGCATATGTTCGCACGTCTGCGAATTCATATGCGCCTGTGCGCACGTCTACGCATGCATACGCGTATGTACGCAGGTCAACGCATGCATACTCGCACGTCCGCGCATGCATACTCGCACGTCCGTGCATGCATACTCGCACGTCCGCGCATGCATACTCGCACGTCCGTGCATGCATACTCGCATGTCCGCGCACCATGCGCGCATGTACGCAGGTCTGCGCATGCATACGCATATGTGCGTACGTGTGCAAATTTATATGTGAATGTACGCACGTCTACGCATGCATACGCGAACGTCCGTGCATGCATACGCGCATGTCCGCGCATGCATACGCGAATGTTTTCGCATGCATACGCACACGTGCGCACGCATTCGCGCATGTACGCAGGTCTGCGCATGCATACGCATATGTGCGCACGTCTGCGGATTCATATGCGAATGTGCGCACGTCTACGCATGCATACGCGTATGTACGCACGTCCGTGTATGCATACTCGCACGTCCGCGCATGCATACGCGCATGTCCGCGCACCATGCGCGCATGTACGCAGGTCTGCGACTGCATACGCATATGTGCGTACGTGTTCGCATTCATATGCGAATGTGCGCACGTCCGCGCATGCATACGCGCACGTCCGCGCATGCATACGCGAATGTCCGCGAACCATACTCGCATGTACGCAGGTCTTCGCATGCATACGCATATGTGCGCATGTCTGCGAATTCATATGCGCATGTGCGCACGTCTACGCATGCATACGCGTATGTACGCAGGTCCACGCATGCATACACGCACGTCCGCGCATGCATACTCGCACGTCCGTGCATGCATACGCGCATGTCCGCGCACCATGCGAGCATGTACGCAGGTCTGCGCATGCATACGCATATGTGCGTACGTGTTCGCATTCATATGCGAATGTGCGCACGTCCGCGCATGCATACGCGAACGTCCGTGCATGCATACTCGCATGTCCGCGAATGCATACGCGAATGTCCGCCCATGCAAAAACACACACGTTCGCGCACGCATACGCGCATTTCCGCAGGTCTGCACAGCATAAGAACATGTGCGGCATATCTGCAGCATGCATACCGCAATTTTACGGCATGCATACGTGCACTTGTACGCACGTCCGCCCTGAATACGCGAATGTACACAAGTCCGCGCATGCATACGCGTATGTGCAACCCGTCCGCGAATGCATTACGAACACGTGCATCTGCACATGTACACACGCATGTGCGCACGTCTGCGCATGCATACGCACACATGCGCACGTAGCGCATTTGCATACGCGTGCATACGCGCATGTGCAAAGTCCGCGCATGCATACGCGCATATGCACAAGTCCGCGAATGCATAAGCACCCGTACACGTCTGCAATGACACACGCATTGTGTGCACGTCTTCGAAGCATACGCACACATCGCACGTCACGCCGAATTCATACCGCAGCAGGTGCGCAGGCATACACACATGCATTCGCATGCACGTGCGCACATATGCACATGCATACGAGAATGTGCGCACGTCTGCGAATGCATACGCAACACGTGCGAACGTCAGAGCATGCATAAGCCCTAATCTGACAGGTCTGCGCATGCATGCTCGCATGTGCACACATTTGCGCATGCATACGTGCATTTTTTTTGTGTGCACGTCCGCGCATGCATACGTGATGTGTCTCAAATGATAGTCTAGGCCATTGGAAGGAACAGATATATTTTAACATAAAAAATAATATTACCACAAAAACAGATAGGGACATTGATATGCAGGATAAAGAATCCAGGTAATTTGTAGGCCAACTTTTAAAAAAAAAGTTTTCATAACTTTACATCAACAATGTGTATATAAATGAATATTTTTTACTCGTACTCACGGATATTAAAACCACAAAGGTTATAAGACCGTACACCAGTTGCTAGCGTGGGAAACATGCATACGGCGTGGTGTTTTTGTGTTAATCGCCATTTTCGGTCGTCTGCTGAATTCGCGTCGGCCCCCCCCCGCGACGTTAAATACAAAATCGTTCCGTTACCCATAAGGAAGCTGATTTGGTCTAATCATTTCGGGTGAGGGCTTTGTGTATAAGAAAACTTCACAACATGCAAAAAATATCGATTTTGAAAAATTTGAGGGCGCACTATTTTTCAAAATGTGCCAGTGTCTCTTTAACCCGGACAACCGGACAACCCACCTTAAACCTAATCAGCGCGAGAGTACATGATTCCCCACCCTCATCAAGTTTCATCAAAAATCGGACTTATGGATCTTCAGATAGTTGTTCACAAGTTTTTTGCGTGACAATACCCCAAATTTAGCCCATAAATATGCAAATTAGCTAGTTAATTAGCATATTCATGCGCCACAAACCTAATCAGCACAAGAGTACATGATTCGCCACCCATCCACAAAGTTCATCAAATCGGACTTATGGATCTTCAGATATAGTTTGTTCACAAGTTTTTGGGAAAAATACCCCAAATTAACTCATTAAAGATAAAATTAGGTACCTAGTTAGCATATGCCATGCCCATAATATAATCAGATGAAGGGCATGGCAGGTCGATCCCACCCACCAAAGTTACATCACCATACCCTTTGGTCTCTTAAAATACCCAAATTAAATGATTTTTAGCAAAATTAGTACCCTATGAGCATATGAAACGACATAATCATCTGATCAGATTATGGGCATGGCAGTCCGATCCAACCCTCATAGTTACATCACAATAACCCTTATGGGTCTCTTTATCGCGTTTACTCACAAGAATGTGTTGGACGCCGACGCCGACGCCGCCGACGCTTTGACTGATAGCATAATCCCCCTTCTGCTTTTCAACCAGGGGGATAAAAATGGCTCATTTTAATTTCCAAAGCAAAATTACATAATTCAAAAACAAAAAAACACCATAATTTTTTTTCTTCATAAATATGATCAGTTCAACCACCAAAAAATTATAACAATTTTGCCCGATTCGTTTGGAGATAGAGGGCGCTAAACTACCCGAAATCTCTAAAAATGGCTAAGTTTTAATGTACAAGGACCATAGACCAAAATTCAGATGATTTCAGCATATTTTGTTTCTTATAAATATGATTAGTACAATCTAACTAATATCACAAAACAAATTATTACATTGGCAAAATTCGTTATGGAGATAGAGGGCGCTAATTTTGCCTCTCTGATTCAAATTCAAATATTAAAAATTGCTAATTTTAATTTGCAAAGGCCAAAGCCAAAAACTGAGGCATTTCAACATAATTTTTTTCTTCATAAATATTATTAGTACAATTACTATATCACCAAAAAATTATTAAACATTTTGCCCGATTCGTTATGGAGTAGAAGGCGCTCAACTACCCGTAATCCCTAAAAAATGGCTAATTTTAATTTGAAAGGCCAAAGCCAAAAAATGAGTATTTCAACAGATTTTTTCTTCATAAAAATAGTATTAGTACAATATTACTAATATCACCAAAAATATAAAAATTTTGCCCAATTCGTAATGGAGATAGAGGCGCTAAACTACCCGTATCCCTAAAAAATGGCTTATTTAACTTGGAAAGGCCAAAGCCCAAAACTGAGTATTTCAATATAATTTTTTCTTCATAAAATATGATAGTACATCTACTTAATATCACCAACAAATATAAACAATTTTGCTCATTCGTTATGGAGATAGAATTCGGGTAGAATTAAAAAACTTACACGAAATCTCTAAAAATGGTTAATTTTACTGCAAAGGCCAAAGCCAAAAACTGAGTAATTCAATATATTTTTTCTTTCATAAATATGATCAGTACAAGATACTAATACCACCCACAAATAATAAACAAATTTGCCCGATTCGTATGGAGATAGAGGGCGAGGCGCTAAACTACCAGTAATCCCTAAAAAAATGGCTAATTTTAATGTGCAAAGGCCAAAGCCAAAAAACTGAGTGTTTCCAATATATTTTTTCTTCATAAATATGATCAACAATTACTAATATCAACAAAAAAATGTAAACACTTTTGCCCGAGTCGTTATAGAGATAGAGAGCGCTAAAACTGACCCGTAAAACCCTAAAAAATACATGTCGCGGTTATCGAACCGCTAAATCGACCTGGCGGGAGCGGTTTACAAATGTTAAAAGAATCCAGCTGCAAATGTTCATGTCCGCGCATGAATAAGCACACGTGCGCAGCATACGCGCATGTCCGTAGGTTGCGCATGCATAGCACAGTGCGCACCTTACACAGCATACCGCATGGTTTCCGCATGCATAAACGCCATGTACGCACGTACCGCGTATGCATACTCGCATGTGCAACAAGTCGCGCATCATACGCACATGTGCGACCGTCCGCGAATGCATACGCATACGTGTGCACGCATACGCGAATGTACGCAGATCTGCGCATGCAATTAGCATATGCGCACGTCTACGCATTCATATTCGCATGTGCGCACGTCTACGCATGCATACGCGTATGTACGCCGTCCGCGAATGCATACTCGCACGTCCGGGCATGCATACGCGAATGTCCGCGCACCATACGCGCATGTACGCAGGACTGCGCATGCTACGCATATTGTGCGCACGTCTGCGAATTCCTCTGCGATGTGCGGACGTCTACGCATGCATCGAGTATGTCGCACGCGTGCGCATGCATACGGCACACGTGTGAAAACGCATACGCGCATGTAGCAGGTCTGCGAATGCATTACGCATAGTTCGCACGTTGCGAATTCATCTGCGCATGTGCGCACGTCTACGAATGCATACGCCGTAGGTACGCAGGTCCACCCCCCGGGGCGGCCAATGGGGGGCCCCCCCCCATACTCGCACGTCCGCGCATGAATACGCGTATGTACGCACGTCGCGCATGCATACGTGCACATCCGCGCATGCATACGCGGATGTCCGCGCACCATGCGCGCATGTACCAGGTCGGGCGAATGCATCACGCAGATGTGCAGTACGTGTTTCGAATTAATTATGACGGAGTTCGCACGTCCTACGCATGCATACGGCGAACATCCGTGATGCATACGTCTGTCCGCGCATGCATACGCGAATGTTTGCGCATGCATACGCCACACGTGCGCAGCATACGCGCATGTACGAAGGGTCTGAGCATGCAGACGCATATGTGCGCACTGTCCGAATTCATTTCATCAACCAGTACAATTTTATTAAAGTACTCCGTGTCCTTTTGACTATCCTCCAACTTCTTCTTCATCTCATTTCTTTCTTCTCCTTACTTCTTTCCTTCAACCGCTACCTCTTCAACCTCTGTTTCTTCATTATGCTATTGTATTACATGTTAAAAAAAAAAAAAAAAAAAAAAACCTCAGCAAGATATTGAAAGTTCTGTATTTTCTGTCCAAGTTCTGTATCCTGTATTCCCGTTAAGTGTTTGTTAGCTTAGAATATTGTTTGTTTTTGTTATGTTAATCTACATATGGAATATGTTACATCATACCGTACTTGAGTCATTATTGTAATTTTGTAATATGTAATTGACTTAATTTTTACTTTATGGATAACAGGGCCAGTAATAACTATTAAAGCCTATGGGGGGTTTTTTGGTCCATTAATGGTCCTAGCATATCATATCCGCACCTGTTGTCTTGTACAGTTTATAATGATCCCTCATGTCATTATGTATTATTATATTAAATTACATGTATTATACATTTCGTAACGTACGATATTGATATTTGAAAAATTGACTACCTACAATTGAATATGAGAAGTGCGGGACGTCTACGCCTGAATACGCGTATGTACGCAAGTCCCGCGCATCCCATGCATACGCACCCGTGTGCACGCATACGCGCATGTACGCAGGTCTGCGCATGCATTAGCACATGTTCGCATGTCTGCGAATTCATATGCGCATGTGCGCACGTCTACGCATGCATAACGGTTGTACGCAGGTTCCAAGCAGCATACGGCCGTCCGCGCATCTGCAGAACTCGCACGTCCGTGCATGCATTACGTCGAACTGTCCGCGAACCTGCGCGGGCATGTACGGGTCTTGCGATGCATAAGTATTGTGCGTACGTTGTGAGCATTCATATGCGAATGGGCGCACAACTAAGCATGATACGCGAACGTCCGTGCATGCATACACGCATGTCCGCGAATGCATACGCGCATGTTCGAGAATGCATAAAGCGAAGTCCCGCCCATGCAAAACGCACACGTGCGCACGCATACGCCCTGTCAGCAGGTTTGCACATGCATAATAAGCAATTTGCGCATGTCGGCGCATGCATAACCCACGCATGTCTCCGCAGCATACGTGATGTACGCACGTCGCCCATGCATACGCGAGGGGCACAAGTCGCGCATGCATATGCGAATGTGCAACCGTCCGCGAATGCATACGCACACGTTGGCAACGTCTGACATGTAACACGCATGTGTGCAAGTCGCGCTGCATACGCACACAGCGCACGTCAGCGCATCCATACGCGACTGTGCACAAGTCCCGCGCACGCATACGCGCATATGCACAAGTCCGCGAATGCATAAGCACACGGACACATCTGCACATGTACACACGCAGTGTGCACGTCTGCGCATGCATACAACACATTGCGCACGTCAGAGCATGCATACGCGCATGTGCCGCAGGCCATACACAAATGCATTCGCTGCCCGTGCGCAACATCCGTGCAATGCATACGCGCATGTGCGCCCGTCCGCGCATACATACGCAACGTGCGCACGTTCAGGCATGTCATACGCTCATCGGCACATGGTCTGCCGCATGCATGCTTCGCATGTGCACACAATGAGCATGCATACGTGCCAGGTGTGACGTCCGCCCGCGCAGCATTACGTGCATGTTTCGCAAATGATAGTCTAGGCCATTGGAAGAAAAACAGATATATTTTACACATAAAAATAATATACCCCAAAACGATAGGGACATTGATATGAGGATAAAGATATCCAGGTTAATTTGTAGGCCAACTTTTAAGTTTTCCATAACTTTAATCAACAAAATGTGTTATCTTACATGAATATTTTTACTAGTACTCACTGATATTAAAGCCACAAATTATAGACCGGTCAAACAGATGTGCATAGAGTGGGAAAACATGCATACGGCGTGCGTGTTTTTGTGTTAATCGCCATTTCGTCGTCTGCGGAATTCGCGTCGACGGCGACGTGAAATTACAAAATCGTTCCGTTTACCCATAAGGAAGCTGATTGGTCTTAATCATTTCGGGTGGAGGCTTTTTGTATACGAAAGCTTCCACACCATCAAAAAATCGATTTGAAAAAATCTTGAGGGCGCATATTTTTCAAATGTGCAGGTCTCTTCAAACACGGACAAACCCGGACAAACCCGGACAACCCACCTTAAACCTATCAGCGCGAGAGTACATGATTCCCCACCATTCAACCAAGTTCATCCAAAACAAGAATTATGGATCTTCAGATATAGTTTGTTCACAAGTTTTTTGGGTGAAAAATACCCCAAAATTTCGCCCATAAATATGCAAATAGCTATTTAATTAGCTATCATGCGCCACAAACTAATCAGCGCAGAGTACATGATTCGCCCAACCCCTCCACCAAGTTCATCAAAATCGGACTTATGGGTCTTATGTTAGTTTGTTCACAAGCTTTTTTGGGCAAAAAATACCCCCAAATTAACTCTTAATTATGCTAAATTAGGTACCTAGTTAGCATATGCCATGCCCATAATCTATCAGATGAAGGGCATGGCATTCCGATTCCACCCACCAAGTTACATCACCATAACCTTTAGGGTCTCTAAAAATACCCCAAATTAACTGATTATATGCAAATTAGGTTACCTCCTTCGCATATGAACGCCCATAATCAAATCAGAGAAGGCCTGGCAGTCCGATCCCACCCTCCTAGTTAACATCACCATAACCCTTATGGGTCTCATGTTATCGAGTTTTCACAAGATTGTGTTGGACGACGACGCCGCCGACGCCTTGACTGTAGCAACTGATAGCATAATCCAACCTTCTGCTTTTCAAACCAGGGGATAAAAATGGCTAATTCTAATTTGCTAAGGCCAAAGCCAGAACTGAATAATCAACTGTAATTTTTTTTCATAAATATGATCAGTTAACCACCAAAAAAATGATAAAAACATTTTGCCCGATTCGTTATGGAGATAGAGGGGCCTAAATACCGAAATCTCTAAAAATGGCTGTTTTAATTGAAAGGCCATATTTTTTTTTTTTTTTTTTTTAAGCATATTTTTTTTCTTCATAAATATGATTAGACAATTTACTAATACACCCAAAACAAATTAATTAACATTTGCAAAATTCGTATGGAGATAGGGGGCGGTAAACTACCCGTTATCCCTAAAAAATGGCTAATTTAATTTGCAAAGGCCAGCCAAAAACTGAGTATTTCAACCTAATTTTGTCGTCATTACATATTATTAGTAACAATTTATACTAATATCCACAAAAAATTCTAAACAATTTTGCCGATTCGTTATGGGATAGAGGGCGCTAAACACACCGTAATCCCTAAAAATTGGCTAATTTTAATTTGCAAAGGCCAAAGCAAAAATGAGTATTTCAAACATATTTTTTTACTTATAAAATTTATTAGTACAATCTACTAATATCAACCAAAAAATATAAACAATTTGGCCCAATTCGTTATGGGAGATAGAGGGCGCTTAAATACTAACCGTAATCCCTAAAAATGGCTAAATTTTAACTGGCAAAGGCCAAAGCCAAAAACTGCGTATTTCAATATAATTTTTTTCTTCATAAAGATGATAAGTACAATACTACTAATACCACAAAAAATTTACAACAATTTGCTCGATTCGTTATGGAGATGAGAATTCGGGTGAAAATTAAAACTACACGGAAAATCTCTGAAAAATGCTAATTTTAACTTGCAAAGGCCCAAAGCCAAAAAACTGAGTTAATTAAAGTATATTTTTTTCTTCATAAATATGATCAGTACAATCTACTAATACCACCCACAAATAATAAACAATTTTGGCCCGCTTCGTTATGGACGATAGGGGCGCACGGCGCTAACTACCCGTAATTCCCTAAAAAATGGCTAATGTTAATTTGCAAAGGCCAAAGCAAAACACTGAGTGTTCAATAGAATTTTTTCTGCATAAATATGATCAGTACAATCTACTATATCACCCAAAAATTAAAACAATTTTGCCCGAATTCGTTATACAGATAAAGGGCGCTAAACTGCCCGTAAAACCCTAAAAACTACATGTCGCGGTTCTCGAACCGCTAAATCGACTGGCGAGGAGCGGTTTACAAATTGTTAAAGAATCAGCTGAAAATGATCATGTCCGCGGCATGAATACGCAACACGTGCGCACGCACCACTCGCATGTCGTAGTCTGCATGCATAAGCACATGTGCACATCTACACATGATACGCTCAGGTCTCCGCTGAATACAAGCATTACGCACGTCCGCGATGCATCTCGCATGTGCACAGTCAGAGGCCATGATACGTCGTGTGCGCCCGTCGCGGAATGCATACGGCAACGTGTGCACGCAATACGCGATGTACCGCAGATCTGCGCATGATACGCAGATGGGCGCACGTCTGCTATTCATATTCGCAGTGCGCACGTTACGCATGCATACGCGTATGTACCGCACGTCCGCGCTGCATACTCGAACGTCCGTGCGTGCATACTCGCATGTCCGGGCACCATACGCGAATATCACGCACGTCTATGCATGCATACGCATATGTGTGCACGTTGCGAATCATATTGCGATGTGCGGACGTCTACGCATGCATACGCGTATGTAGCCACGCTGTGCGAAGGCATAAGCACAGTGGAACGCATGCGCCATGTCCGCAGCGTCTGCGCAATAGATAACGCAGATGTTCGCACGTCTGAGAATTCATATGACGCATGTGCGCACGTCTACGCATGCATACGCGTATGTACGCAGGTCCCAGCATGCATAAGCGCATCGTCCGGAATGCATACGCGTATGTACGCACGTACGACGCATGCATAATCGCAGTCCGTGCATGAATACGCGCATGTCCGCGCACCTTGCGCGCAGGTACGCAGGTCTGCGACTGCATACGCATATGTGCGTACGTGTCCGCATTCATATGCGAATGTGCGCACGTCTACGCATTCATGTGCGCACGTCCGTTGCATGCCACGCGCATGTACTCGCATGCATACGCGAATGTTTGCGCATGCATACGCACACGTGCGCACGCATACGCGCATGTACGCAGGTTCTTGCGCATGCATAAGAACATGTGCGCAGTGTGCGATGGGCATAAACGCTGTCTCCGCATGCATACGTGCATCTACGCACGTCCGCCCATGCATACGCAATGTTGCACAAGTCCGCGCATTGAATACGCGAATGTGCAACAGTTCCGCGAATGCATACGCACACGTGCACGTCTTCACATGTACACACGCATGTGTGCACTATGCGCATGCAAAGCACCAATCGCACGTCAGCGCATCCAGTACGCGAATGGCACAAGTCCGCGCATGCATACCCGCATGGGCACAAGTCCGCGAATGCATAAGCACACGTACACGTCTGCCATGTACACACGCGGTGTTGACGTCTGCGCTGCATACGCACATGCGCACGTCAGCGAATGCATCGCGCATGTGCGCAGGGCATACACACATGCATTCGCATGCACGTGCGCAGATCTGCACATGCATACGCGCAAGTCCGCGCACGTCTGCGCTGCATAAGCACACGTTCGCAAGTCAGCGCATGAATACGCTCATCTGACACAGGTGAGTAGGCATGCTCGTGTGCACACATCTGCGCCATGCATACTTGACATGTGTGCACGTCGCCGCATGCATAGTGCATGATTTCTCAAAATGATAGTCTCGGCAATGGAAGAAACAGACTATTATATTTTAAAATAAAAATAATATACCCCAAAACAGTAGGGACATTGAATGAGGATAAGATATCCAGGTTAATTTGTAGGCCAACTTTTGTTTTTCCATAACTTTAATCAACAAAGGTGTAATTACATGAATATTTTTTACTGTACTCACTGAATTAAAACCACAAAGGTTATAGACCGTCAAACAGTGTGCATAGCGGGGAAAATGCATACGGGTGCGTGTTCTTTTTGTTAATCGCCATTTTCGTCGTCTGAATTTAGCGTCGCCGGCGACGTAAATTACAAATCGTTCCGTTCTACCCATAGGAAGCTGATTTGGTCTTAATCATTTCGGGTGAGGTGAGGGCTTTTGTATTTACGAAAGCTCACAAACATGCAAAAATAGCGATTTGAAAATATTGAGGCGCACTATTTTCAAATGTGCCAGTTGTCTCTTCAAACCCGGAAAACCCGACAACCCACCTTAAACATAATCAGAGCAGAGAGTACATGATTCCCCCTCATCAAGTTTCATCAAAATCGGAATGGATCTTCAGATAGTTTGTTCACAAGTTTTTTGGGTGAATATACCCCAAATTTACGGCCCATAAATACTGCAAATTAGCTATTTAATTAGCTTATCATGTGCCACAAACCTAATCATCGCAAGAGTACATGATTCGCCACCCCTCCACCAAGTTTCATCAAAATCGGACTTATGGATCTTCAGATAGTTTGTTCACAAGCTTTTTGGGCAAAAAATACCCCAAATTAACTCATTAATTATGCAAATTAGGTACCTAATTAGCATATGCCATGCCCATAATCTAATCAGATGAAGGGCATGGCAGTCCGATCCCACCCACCAAGTTACATCACCATAACCCTTATGGGTCTCTAAAAATACCCCAAATTAACTGATTTATTATGCAAATTAGGTACCTAATTAGCATATGAAACGCCCATAATCTAATCAGATGAAGGGCATGGCAGTCCGATCCCACCCTCCTAGTTACATCACCATAACCCTTATGGGTCTCATGTTATCGCGTTCACAAGATTGTGTTGGACGCCGACGCCGACGCCGCCGACGCTGCCTTGACTGATAGCATAATCCCCCTTCTTTCTGCTTTTCAAACAGGGGATAAATGGGCTAATTTTTTATTTGCTAAGCTAAAGCCAGAAACTTAATAATTCACAATAATTTTTTTCTTCATAATATGATCAGTTCAACCACCAAAAAATTCTAAAACAATTTTGCCCGATTCGTTATGGAATAGAGGGGCGCTAAAGCTACCCAAAATCTGCTAAAAAATGTATTGTTAATTTGCAAAGGCCATAGACCAAAATTGAGTATTTCAGCATATTTTTTTTCTTTCTAAATATGATAGCACAATCGACTAATATCCCCAAAATTCCCAATTTTTGCAAATATCCGTTCATGGAGATAGAGGGGAGCGCGATAACTACCCAATCCCTAAAAATGACTAATTTTAATTTGCAAAGCCAAAGCCAAAAACTGAGTATTTCAACATAATTTTTTTCTTCATAAATATGATCAGTACAACCTACTAATACCACCAAAATATTATAAACAATTTTGCCCGATTCGTTATGGAGATAGAGGGCGGCTAAACTACCCGTAATCCTTAAAAAATGGCTAATTTTAATTTGCAAAGGCCAAAGCCAAAACGAGTATTTCAACATATTTTTTTCTTCATAAATATTCATTAGTACAATCCTACTAATATCACCAAAAAATGATAAACAAATTTTGCCCAATTAGTATGGAGATAAGAGGGCGCCTAAACTACCCGTATCCCTAACAAAATGGCTAATTTAACTTGCCAAAGGCCAAAAGCCAAAAACTGAGTAGTTCAATATAATTTTTCTTCATATATGATAAGTACATCACTCATACCACCAAAAAATTATAAACAATTTTGCTCGATTCGTTATGGAGCTAGGAATTCGGGTAGAATTAAAACTACACGAAATCTCTAAAAATGGCCTAATTTTAACTTGCAAAGGCAAAGCCAAAAATGCGTAATTCAATATATTTTTTTCTTCATAATGGATCAGGACCATCTACTAATACCACCCACAAATAATAAAACAATTTTTTGCCCGCTCGTTATGGAGATTAGAGGCGCGCGGCGCTAAACTACCCGTAATCCATAAAAAAAATGGCTAATTTTAATTTGCAAAGGCCAAGCCAAAAACTGAGGTTTCAATTATAATTGTTTTCGTCTAACTATGATCAGTACAATCTACTAATATCACCAAAAAATTATAAAATTTTGCCCGATTCGTTCATACAAGATAAAGGCGCTAAACTGCCCGTAAACCCTAAACAATACATGTCGCGGTTCTCGAAACCGCTAAATGACCTGGCGGGAGCGGTTTTACACATTGGTAAAGAATCAGATGCAAATGTAATGTCCGCGCATGAATACGCACACGTGCCACGCATACGCGCATGTCCGTAGGTCTGCGCATGCATAAACACATTTGCGCCATTTCTACACATGCATACGCGATGTCTCCGCTGATACACGCATTACGCACGTCCGGCGTATGCATACTCGCATGTGCACAAGTCGAGCATGCATACGCTCGTGTGCGCCCGTCCGCGAATGCATTACGCATACGTGTGCACGCATAGCGAAGGTACGCAGATCGCGAATGCATACGCATATGTGCGCACGTCTGCGAATATATTCGCATGTGCGCACGTCTACGCATGCATACGCGTATGACGCACGTCCGCGAAGCATACTCGCACGTCGTGCATGATACTCGCTGTCGCGCACAATACATGCGCATGTTTACGTAGGTCTTCGCATGCATACGCATATGTGCGCACGTCTGCGATTTCATATGCGATGTGCGGACGTCTACGCATGCATAGCGCATGTAAGCACGCGTGGCGCATGAATACGCACACGTTCGCACGCATACGCGAATGTACGAAGGTCTGCGAATTACATACGCATGAGGTTCGAACGCTCTGCGAATCATATGCGCATGTGCCACGTCTACGCATGCATACGCGTATGTTAGCAGGTCCACGCATGCATACGCGCACGTCCGCGCAGCATACTCGCACGTCAGTGCTACATACGCGATGTCCGCGCACAATGCGCGCATGTACGCAGGTCTGAGCATGCATACGCATATGTGCGTACGTGTTCGCATTCATATGCGAATGTGCGCCGTCTACGCATGCATACGCGAAACGTCAGTGATGCATACGCGCAGTCCGCGCATGCATACGCGAATGTTCGCACGTCTACGCACACGTGCGCACGATTACTCGCATGTACGCAGGTGCTGCGCATGCATACGCCATATGGCGCAAGTTGCGAAATTATATGCGCAATGTGCGGACGTCTACGCATGCATAGCGTATGTACGCACGTCCGCGTATGCATGCGCGGACTTGCGTACATGCGCGTATGCGAGGTCTGCGCATGCATCCGCATATGTTCGCACGTATGAGATTCATAGGAGCATGTGCGCAAGTCTACGCATGCATACGCCGTAGTACGCAGGTCCACACGCATGCATACCGCACGTCCGCGCATGAATACTCGCACGTCCGTGCATGCAGAAGAGCATGTCCCGCGCACCATTGCGCGCAGGTACGCAGGTCTGAGCCTCAGACGTATATGTGCGTACGTGTGCGCATTCATATGCGAATGTTTTTTCTGCGCCCACATCTCTACGCATGCATACGCGACCGTCCGGGCATGCATACGCGCATGTCCGCGAATGCATACGCGAAGGTCCACCCATGCAAACGCACACGTGCGACCCCAAAAAACGGGGCCTTACGCGCATGTCCGCAGGTCTGCGCCTGCATAAGCACATGTGCGCATGTATGCGACATGCATACACGCATGTCTCCGCATGCATACGTCATGTTACGCAACGTCCGCCCATGACATAAGCGAATGGCCCCAAGTCCGCGTATGCATACGCGAATGTGCAACGTCCGCGAATGCATACGCACACGTGCACGTCTGCCCACAGGTACACACGCATGGTGCACGGTCTGCGATGCATACGGCACCCATGCGCACTCAGCGCATCCATACGCGCATGTGCACAAGTCCGCGCATGCATACGCGCATTGCACCAAGTCGCGAATGCAATAAGCACACGTACACGTCTTGCACATGTACACACGCATGTGTGCACGTCTGCCGAATGCATACGCACAACATGCGCACGCAGCGCAGCATAAGCGCATGTGCGCAGGCATACACACAATGCATTCGCATGCACGTGCGCAAACATCTTGCACATGCATGACCGCGCATTGCGCACGTTCTGCGCATGCTACGCCACACGTGCGCACGTCAGCGCATGCATACTCTCATTGCACAGGTCTGCGTATGCATGCTCGCATGTGCACACATCTGCGCATTGCATACGTGCCCATGTGTGCCACGTCCGCGGCATGCATACGTGCATGTTTCTCAATGATAGTTAGGCCATTGGAAGAAACAGATATATTTTAAACCATAAAAATAATATACCCCAAAACAGATAGGGACCTTGATATGAGGATAAAGATATCCTAGGTAATTTGTAGGCCAAACTTTAAGTTTCCATAACTTTCAATAAAAAAATGTGTATTATTACATGAATATTGTACTCGTATCACTGATATTAAAACACAAAGGTGATAGAACCGGTCAAACAGTGTGCATAGCGTGGGAAAAACATGATACGGCATGCGTGTTTTTGTGTTAATCGCCATTTTCGTCGTCTGCTGAATTTCGCGTCGCCGGCGACGTTAGTAAATGACCAAAATCGTTCCGTTTCCCATAAGGAATCTGATTTCCAGTCTTAATCATTTGGGGTTGTGAGGGCTTTTTGTATACGAAAGCGTCACAACCATGGCAAAATATCGATTTTGAAAAATCTTGAGGGAGCACTATTTTTCAAAGTGCCAGTGTCTCTTCAAACGCGGACAACCCGGACAACCCACCTTAACCTAATCAGCGCGAGAGGACATTGATTCCCCCACCCCCTCATCAAGTCATCAAATCGGACTTATGGATCTTCAGTAGTTTGCACAGTTTTTTGGTGGAAAATACCCCAAATTTAGCACATAAATAGCAAATTAGCTATTAATTAGCTATCATGCGCCACAAAACCTAATCAGCGCAAGAGTACAGGATTCCCCACCCCTCCCACCAAGTTCATCAAATCGGACTTAATCGGACTTATGGATCTTCAGATAGTTTGGTCACAAGCTTTTGGGCAAAAAATTACCCCAAATTAACTCATTAATTATGCCAAATAGGTACCTAATTAGCATATGCCATGCCCATAATTCTAATCAGAGAAAGGGCATGGCAGTCCGATCCCACCACAAAGTTACATCACCATAACCTTATGGCGTCTCTAAAACTACCCCAAATTAAATGATTTATTATCAAATAGGTTACCTAATTAGCATATGAACGCCATAATCTAATCAGATGAAGGGCATGGCAGTCCGATCCCCCCCTCCTAGTTACATCACCATAAACCCTTAGGGTCTATGTTATCGCGTTTCACAAGATTGTGTGGACGCCGACGACGACGACGGGGGGTGGGGGGAGGGCGGGGCCTTGACTGAAGGCATAATCCCCCTTCTGCTTTCAAACCAGGGGGATAAAAAGGGCTAATTAATTTGCTAAGGCCAAAGCCAGAAACTGAAAATTCAAACATAATTGTTTTATTTCAAAAATATATTCAGTTCAACCACCAAAAAATTATAAAACAAATTTTGCCCGATTCGTTATGGAGATAGAGGGCGACAAACTACCCGAAATCTCTTAAAAATGCTAGTTTAATGCAAAGGCCATAGACCAAATTGAGTATTTCAGCTACTTTTTTCTCAAATATGAGTAGTACAATCTACTAATATCACCAAAAATTATTAAACAATTTTGCCCGATTCGTTATGAGATAGAGGGCGCCGAAACTACCAGGCAGCCCTAAAAAATGGCTAATTTTAATTTGCAAAGGCAAAGCCAAAAAATGGAGTATTCAACATATTTTTTTTCTTCATAAATATTATTAGTACAATCTACTAATATCACCAAAAAATTTAAACAATTTTGCCCACTCGGATGGAGATAGAGGGCGCTAAACTACCAGTAATCCCTAAAAAAAAAAAAATGGCTAAATTACTTGCAACGGCCAAAGCCAAAAATGAGTATTTCACATATAATTATTCTTCATAAATATGATAAGTACAATCTACTAATACCACCAAAAAATTATAAAACAATTTTGCTCGATTCGTTAAGGAGATAGAATTCGGGTAGATTCAAAATACACGAAATCTCTAAAAATGGCTAATTTTAATTTGCAAAGGCCAAGCCAAAAACTGAGTAATGTTCAATATAATTTTTCTTCATAAATATGCTAGTACATTACTAATACACCAAAAAATTATAAACATTTGCTCGATTCGTAATGGAGATGAATTCGGGTAGAATTAAAACTACAAAACGAAACTCTAAAAATGGCTAATTTTTAACGTGCAAGGCCAAAGCCAAAACTGAGTAATTCATTACTATTTTTTCCTTCATAAATATGACTACAATCTACTAATACCACTAATACCACCCACAAAAATAAACATTTTGCCCGAGTCGTTATGGAGATCGAGGCGCGCGCTAACTACCCGTAATCCCGAAAAATGGCTAATTTTTACTTTTGCAAAGGCCAAAGGCCAAAACTGAGTGTTTCAATATAATTTTTTTTTCTTCTTAAATATGATCAGAACAATCTACTATACGAACCAACAAATTATAAACAATTTTGCCCGATTCGTTCTACAGATAAAGGGCGTAAAACTGCACACTTAAACCCTAAAAAATACATGTCGGGGTTCTCGACCGCTAAATCACTGGCGGGAGCGGTTTACAATTGTTTAAAAGAATCACTGCAAATGTTCATGTCCGAGCAGACTACGCACACGTGCGCACGCAATACACGGCTCATGTCCGTGGTCTGGCGCATGCTAAGCACAGTGCGCACAATCTAACACATGCATACGCGCATGTCCTCCCATGCATATACACGTATGTACGCACGTCCGCGTATGCATCCTCGCATGTGCAAAGTCCGCGCATGCATCACGCTTCGTGTGCGCCCGTCCGCGAATGCATACGCATACGTGTGCACGCATACGCGAAGGTACGCAGATCTGCTGCAGCAATACGCAATATGTTCGCACTCTGCATTCATACTCGCATGTGCGCACGTCTACGCATGCCATCGCGTAGGTAGCACGTCCGCGCATGCATTACTCCGCACGTCCGTGCATGCATCCGCATGCCGCGCACAATAGCGCATAGTACGCCAGGTCTCGCATGCATACGCATATGTGCGCACGTCTGCGAATTCATATGCGATGTGCGGACGTCTACGCATGCACCGCGTCTGTATCGCACGCGTTGCGCATGCATATACGCACACGTGTGAACGCATACGCGCATGTAACGCAGGTCTGGCGAATACAACCATATGTTCGCACGTCTGCGAATTCACTATGCGCATGTTCGCACGTCTACGCATGCATTACTCGTCTGTTACTCAGGTCCACGCATGCATACGCGCCGTCGCGCATGCATACTCGCACGTCCGTGCATGCATACGCGCATTTCCGCGCACACATGCTCGCATGTACGCAGGTTTGCGCATGCATAACGGCATTTGTGCGTACTGTTCTCATTCATAACGTGCCGAATGTGCGCAACGTTCTACAGCATGCATACGCTAACGTCGGTTGATGCATACGGCGCATGGTCCGCGCAT
>JAMKCH010040109.1:0-13138 GCA_023653785.1 Ophioderma brevispina
CTAGGGGGTCAAATTTTGACGTCATACAAGCGGGCTGAAACAGATAATGGCCCAGAATTTTGTCAAGAACTTTTTATTAGTACTACAGACATGTGACAAAATCCCAGTTTAGATGTGAATCTGATTTGTTGCGCCCGGCAAACAATCAAATGATCTCCTTTATAAGACAAACCACTTGCTGCAATAGGTAAAATAGAACTTACCCTCTTACTGGGGTTGTGAGGTGTCAACTTAGTGGATGAGCTACATGCTCTATCTCTCTTGCGGGATGGGGACTTGTGGCTATTCAAATGAAATTAAAAAACTTAAGAATTATGGTTAAATGAAACAGTTAAGGGCCATTCTTCGGAATGTCACTCATGTGAACCAAACTTATTTGACTCCCATGACAAAACAACCATCTAGCGAAATTGTAAACATTATCTTGGTTAGGTTTGGTCAAAATCTAACCAAATAATGTTTCCACGTTTGCTAGATTATTTGTTTTGTCATTGGGGGGGGGGGGGCAAAATAAAGTTCGGCACGTGTGTGACATCCCTAAAGAATGGCCCTTACCCACTCACAATAATGCACAAACACCCAACCTTTGCACAATTTTCACCATAACAATTAGCTGTTCGCTAAATGCAAGCCATCACATCATGTATGCAACTGGTTTTTTGTTGTTGTTGTTGTTGGTGTTGGATTGTAATGGCGCCTGCAGCTAATTAGGCTATTTGCGCCAAAACAAAACTTATTTTTATAGACAAATGTACCGGACAAAGCAAAAGAATCATATTGCAATATGTCATACACAAGTTGTGAAGCTATTCCATTAAAGTTAGTAAATAAGTGCGCAATGACACCTATACTACACTATATAGTTACTTTGATGAAACACGGTGCATATCAGGATCAACATACGAAGCTTTAAGGCTCATACAAAATAATAATACTCAGGACTAAGAAAAAGAAACTGTCTAGCGGCGTGCCACCTGGTAAACATAAACCTATCAATAAAACCCTACCGAAAAACAGCACCTGACTGGTCGGTGTATGTTCACACTTTAAGGGCCCGGACCCCCGTAGACTAAGATCTCAACATGTTCAAATGGCTGTTTTACTGCACTTAAATACACATTTATCCCCTCCCTTCGCCGTGCACTGTCGAACATTTAGAGTCCGGTAAGTATGTTATTCCTGTTCTAAAATTGAAAAAAAAAAAAGTTGGCCCCAAGCGTTTGCAAAATTCTCAAGACTGGAATAAACCGAATGCTTGTGGGAAAAGAGATGCTGCCCGTAGCGATTGCGTGTTCACTTTTCCGTTTGCGAGCACCGAAGTACCGGCCACCCCCACAAAAACTTCATATTCTCGCTAGGTTTCTATAGGTTTAGACACAATTACGATACATATCCACAACCAAAACATAGTAACGGCCCCTCTGAAGCACATCTCCACTAGACCCTTCGTTTTCCGTCGATATTTGAGATTTAGTTTTCATTTGCACATTCGCTTGACGGACTGATAACGTTATCTCTCGCGCAGTACTTATTTAGAATAATATTTCAGAGTCTGTGACACAGACTACAATATTTCCGACCGCCGTAATTCAATGCACCCATTTAAAGGTGGAATGAGAGATTTTTGAGCCACCATTACTGTGTCATATTTAAGCGACTTTCTAGATGTGTCAAAAGGTATTGTGGCCCCTGTACCAGGGTCATCACAAAAATAATGACTAGCAAGTCACTGGCAGAGGTAAATTTACCTTTTTATTATTGCGTTTCTTCCATTGCCTATGTGTTTACACTCACCAAAATTCCATAGTCCTCAGGCAAGTCAATAGATGCCAGGACAATAACTTTGACACACAGTTGTTAAGGTGCTGTTTCCGACGCGTCTTTGGGACCCCCCCTGAGTTACCCGGAATATATCGATTTTGTTATCAAGATGAAAGGCCGTATTTTTCTCATTTCGTCCTGAAAACTTTGAGCCCGCAAATCCAATTTCATTCCAGATATAAACAAAAACCGCCTGTTTAGTGGTAACTTAAACCATCAATATTAGCACAGTATGAATGGTCTTTGCACATTATGCGTCTACCAATCGAAACGGCAGTTTAGTCTCACGGTCCTTGATGGAGTGCAAGTACATGCTTTCATATCAGTAGAGAACACAATTCACATAAATCGGAACAAGCACCTTTAATTAATCCCCCCACATACTTCTTATCTTGTTAGGCTACAGAAAGGCCTTGAAGTGAAACAATTTAAGGCAATTTTCATTTGCTTGATGTCAAAAATATGGCGCGTTCAAATACTCCTAGAGTACATTGAATTCTCACATTTTTTTGCACCAACTTATAAATCCTTTCACAGCCATGGAGCCATTTTTTAACAGAAATCTTTTAATGTTAATTATTGGCATAAATTTTCATTCACACGTTTTAGTGACACTTTTTGTTGTGAAATCTCTCGTTGCACCTTAATTTTCCATGTGGAATATTTTGTATTGTCCAGTGTGCCATCCTATGAATTCGGCATCCTTATATCTGCCACCACATCCCATGACCCTTCAACGTGCATATATTCCATTAGGTTTTTTTTTTTTTCTGCGTAAATTAATAGTGGTTGTGGCATACTTTCATTCTTTCTCATTTCGTCGGAATTTTGTATTGTGCCACCCACCACCCAATGAATTCAGCAGCCAAAAGGTAACTATAATTTGGGCAGTTCTCAGCCGCTCGCTTTCACGCTCACTATATTCAAGAATATGAGGCTGTGGGGCCTCCATAAAAAACTTAACACTTTAGTGAACACTCCACTGGGGCAATCTACACGGCAGCGCGCGCAGATCCAGATCGGATCCAGATCTTGTATCCAGTTTGCGTCTACACGGGCAATAGGCCAGGAAAGATAATGAAATTTTTGGTGTAACCTAGAACTCATTGCTATCAAGAAGGTGTTTCTTTTCACATTGCATTTCTTTGAAGTATCCCCAATGACATACTAAAAGTCTCGAGAAAATCCAGGTTGCAGAGAATATGTCCTAATTTTGCCATAATTCAAAATTGGCCGCCATTTCAAAAGGACTTTTGCCCATAACTCAGATCCGAGGGTCGAAGAGATGTAATGTTGGTGTCTCTAACCCATGTTTTGGGGGTCTACGACTCAATAATAACACCAATAACAATGTGAGATGAGTGGTTTAGCCTTATTTGCATAAACCCATCTATGGCTGCCATTTTGTTGACTTTCGTTCTTTTCTTGAAAATAGTTCTGTAGAAATTTGGTTTCTTCGTCTTTTCTGGTGTCCCATTCTTTATGTTATCAAAGAACTGATTATTAAGTGTGCCCAGTTAAAGACACTGGTAGCCAACTGATGAAATATCTTTTAAATATTTGTGGATTCAAAACTTCTTGATCAATTTTCAAAATACAAAGAGAACATCTTAGATATCTACACATACAAATGACACATTCAGAAAGAAAAAAATCCTTTTGTTCATTTTAAGGCTTTTCTTGGTAGCTTAATGGCTTCAGTTTCCAAAACTTACTGTCTATAAGATCCAGGAAAAGATTTTTCCATACTGTTTTTAATAACACGTCTTAGTAGGCAGTGTAGTCCATGCTAATTTGTTCCGTTTTTATCTTTCTGCTTTTGACCCACTGAAACCACAAAATCTTTATTATTTTTGATTTTTGGTGATTTATCAGGACATTCCGTCCATTCTATCCCTTCGATGGTGTCAACTGCTACTCTTGTCCCATTTTTTGGAAGGTTTGATGACAGAGGACTTTCTACTTAAAAAAATATGAGGTTGAAACCAGGAGAGGTAGACTAAGAGTTTTATTTATGAATTTATGCACATAGTAATGTTAATTTCAAGAAGATTTATATTCACTTTGGTCCAATATCACTTAACTATACATGAATAAGACGAATCAGAAAAGACATTTTGACGGAAAAGACAACTCTATTTAGTTAGCAAATGCCACAATCAGTGAAACAATTATTGCTACTTACGACTTAATTTGTCAAATGATAAACGTATATTTTCCAAAAATGATATAAAAGTGAAATTTTGGGCAATTGTTGAAGCATTTTCAAAATGTTTTTTTTTTCATTTCTTGTAGAGGAACATGATCAGCCAAAATAATTAAACACCAGACATGATTTGTTAAAGTGGATATATTGTTTGAAGAGGATCTCAACAGGTAGCCTTATTGTTTACACACCACCCTTGCTGCTGGAGTTGACTCGGTAGCTCTACATTTTTGCCCATGTGATTTACCTTCAAACCATAACCCTCTCACCGATATAGACAACAACCCCAACATTTGTTAAAACTATCGTATGGGTGAAAAAAGGGAACAGAGATATAAGTACCCCAAGCTAGAACCTTAAAAAACGTTATGTTTTTTGGCTTAAATATTCAACTTAAAAGAATCACCATTGCCCAACAATTTAAGCATATTCGCCAAGTATTTTTTACCTTTTTAAAAGTTGAAAATTATAACATAGTTTAAGATTTATATTTCAAAAGGCTATGGAGGCATTGGGGTATGTTGCGCTCCATCGAGCTTTTCTCCTGGTGCCAACAAAATGTGTGAATTGTGTCGCAAATGATTTTAGAGGTATGTTTTATCCTTTGAGCACATTTTTATTGAAAAAAAAAATCGGAACTCACCCACCTTACCCGGGGAAGGTTCAGCCGCCAAAGTTGAGGAGATTGGTGAAGCCTCCTATACTTTTACTATGTAATTGGTTCACACAACCATATATTGCATTTTCCTTACAAACAAAAGGTTTTCATTTGTATAAACTTCATTTTTTATTAGTATGTTACATTTAAGTTTTTTGTTCGTTACTTATTTTGCCCAAAATTCAATTTTTCCTACACCTTTAATCACCAAACTGCTTTCACCAAATTTTGCAATGCGCCTGCATATGAACATCATAGAGTCAGATGCTTGGAATTTTGTTCGTATTTTTGATATCACTGGATAGGCCCATTGATGCACAAAACCAGTTCAAAATTGGGTGTCCTAAATGGAAATAATATTAAGTACAATCACACTCCCCCCCCCCCCGCTGTTAGAAAAACATGTTACCAAAATAACCTGATTAGACGAAGGTAAACAATACCGTAATTTTTGATTGATATGTGACATTAGAATTATGGGCCCATGGTCCAGTGCAATAGCCTCGTCCCCAGACCCCAGATTGTGATCAAAAGTTTGGTATAGTAGAAAGCTACTATTTTTCTCATTTACCGTGAAATCTTAGGGCTAAAGATATTTTGGTTTGGATGTTTATGAGCGAATATTGTTTTACACACAGTAGCTCTCTATGTGGATTACAAAATCACATTCCATCTCTCACATCAAAATGGGGTTGAAATATTGGAGCGAAACTGTACATCTGGTTTTTGGGGGTGAACGCCATTCTATCAAGGAGGAAAACTTTATTATACTAAATAGGGTCCATCCCCTTTAAAATTATGATTCTCATGGTTAAGCCTGGTATATGAAATGGATATTCTTCAGTGTTTTGTTTTATCTTACCAATATTGGTGCCATAATATTGGCAAGTTAAAATGCCTCGAATCTAGACTATCATTATTGTCAATTATTACTGTTGCTTTGCTGCCTTGTCCCTTTTTGGATTTATGCTTATTCCATTGCAATAATGATCTGGCAAATACGTGAATAGACACAATATTAGACTTCCTTTGTGACTCGATTTCGAGATGTGGACAAAAATCTATCAAAATGGCGGCCATTTTGGATTTATTATTTATGCAAATTAAGCCTGAACCAAACATCCCTATGCCTATAGTACTGTCATAATTGGGTTCACAGACCTTGAAAAATGGGTATAGTACCGGACATTAATTCCTGCTACAGTCTCAGAACTCGAGATATTAACAAAAATCTAAAACAAAAAAATTCAAAATGGGCGGCCCATTTTGAATTTATGCAAATTAGGCATTTTTCTGCAACTCGGAATTTCCTCGTCGGACTTTAGTATAATCATTTTTAGGTACCTTAGTAATCATTGGTGCAAAAAAACAAACCTTTGATAGCAATTTGTTCCAGGTCAACCCACTCACAATTTTTCTTGGACTATTAGTAAATATAGCTCGGTGATCCAGATCCGGCAACGCGTACATGGGTTTTACACTTTTGTAGTGTCGCTGCACTTTATTCTTGGCTTACTTTTAGTATACGCTAAAGTAATTCCTCGATCACCACCGGTTTACGCCTAGCATTTGTACACTTTAAGCTTCGAAAGGGCGCTGTATTTCGCACTCACTGCGCCGCCGTGTAGAGTTCTTAAAACGGTCTCCCATGAGCTGGATCTGTGATCTGGGATCTCGGTGAGCTTATCGGATCTGGATCTGCGCTCGCGTGTAGATTGCCTGCCCCATTCATACATACACACACAGACATACACCGACGCACAACGGATTGGCAAATTGGTCCGGCTGGTGGCCCACAATAACTGCATGGTTGAAGTTGTGGTGGGCAGTAACACAGTTTTTCATAGGCCTCGTAGAAACCCAAGTTTGCCCCCCTGCAGAGAAGTGGTTCATTCCACATTGTTTTTACCGTAGCAACGCACTTAATGGCCAATCGTATGCTGCATACGTCCATTTTTGTGTGCTTTGTGCTCTATTGTTCTTCATATCATAGCTTCAATCCGCCTCTGAGGAGAAAGGGCACTCTTGTGGTGGGAGGGACAAAATGCTTTTCCGTTCATCGTTCGTTCGTGCGTGGAATCTTGGTTGCGTTCCTTTTGCAAAAAGTATTCTTAAAAAAAGATATTAGTCTGGAAGATTTTAATGTTGCAAACGACGGCCAAGGGTTTCTATATTCTGCGATTGATCGTTATTTTCACCGTTGTTGATAAGCTCTTGATTTAAATGATCCTGTACCTCTTGAGATTTAACGGATGGCATAAATTCTTTATAATTGCTTGCTTTGCTTCAACAACCGCAATATTAGTCCCCTGGAAGATAGTGATAGAGTTTATTTTGGACTACTCACGGACCGGATGTCATCTTCGACAGAATTGGGATCTTTGGGTAGACCAACGACTCCGGCGACTCTATGGTAAAATTAAACCTTGCTATAAATGGACACGTTCAAAACTAGTCACCTAGCGGATCTTTTCGTCTGTATTTTTCAAGAGGGAATTCATGCAGGTACTGACCTTTCTTAATTTGTTTCTTCATGCCCTGGTACCGCTTGTAGTTCGCTCACCAAATTCTAACCTGTTGTTTTCCGGACCCGGCCCGGTATTGTTATGTGAACCATCTTGTAGTTGTCTGCGGTGTTTTTCATAATGCTGAAATCCAGTTAAAAAAAAGGCGTCATGATAGCGGTGCCTCATCCAAGCTACTCATTCCTCAGACTGTAACGAGAAGTGTGTGTAGGTATTTTCTAGCATATGAACGTTAGTGATGTTTTTAGTGGCACAATCTTCATAGTTAAGTAAGTTTTTTATACTCATTTTTAATTGCGTGATCTGTTCGGTCTTGTAACTAATTCTGTGCAATGAACCTAGCAGTTTAATCAATATGTTTAGTTACGCGGAACTCGATTGCATTCTATATTAATGGGTTTTATTCCGTACAAAGCCTGATTGATTTCCTTCATCTAACTCTATCAAAAGTGGTTTTTCGGTGGCTCACCGATGGTTAACAGTTGCTTTTTGTCCATCAGGTCAGTTTGCACATAGTAAGTGTTTCCAGAACTTATTGCATTGCTAGTCTTTTTAATAATTATTGATTTCTTTTTTTAATTCTTTTTGTATTTGGTTTTTGTTTGTTTTAGGTTGTTTTTTTGTTTTATTAAGTTTTTAAATTTCTTTTATTACATTGTTTAAAACAATATTGCTTCAATTTAGGGTATAAGTGTTTACTTTTTTCCTTTTTCGGTTTTTTTGTTTTTTGTTCTAATTACAATTTTAAGCATTGTCAGTATTTTCGATTTTATATTTTGGGGCCCGCTCCTCAGATCGAAACCCCTTACTTTCAGGCACCACAACCAACACCATCAAAATTCGTACAGTACTCTTTGGGCTTATGGTTTTTACAGTCAATTACCACCGCTTCATTGTATTGGGTACGCCGGATTCAAAATGAAATTTTTGATTTACAAGTGTGTTGGAATGTCCCCTTTTCCTTGAAACTGAAAACATTTTATCTTAATTGAATAGGTACATAGACCTGCATTTATCTAATGATTTGCTGTTTTTTTTTTTCTTTTCGCAAATTGCCTTAATTAATTGGAAACTCTTTTCAATTGGTATAAAAGAGGAAAAAACTCCAGTTTTTTTCTTCAAACAAGGTGCCATATATTACTGTGTCCATGTGTCAGATTGTCCTACCACCATCTGTCCAATTGTGTTATCCATTTAGTGCTGTATGCGTCACGTGTTTCAGCACTGTACCCATTTGGCCTCGTTTACAAGGTAACGTTTTTTATCGCCGACATGTTGCTATGGTAACTAGGACACTCTTTCATGGGTGACACTCTCAGTTTTTTCTTTACACCGGTGTGTTTTAGACCTACCTTGGGAGCCATATTAAGGGGTCCCTTAACGTCACGGGATAAGGCATGAAACTATAATGTTGCGTTGAGGTCAACCTAGGGTCATTTTCTTTAAAACGCACTGCTACTGGTTTGTTGAGATTAAAAAGCTATAAAAACTTATACACCGGTAAGGCCATTTATGAGGTTTTCATTATGTCAAACAGTTTATAATAACAATAATAACAATACAAGCAGTGCTTATAGAGCATTTTACAAAACCACCGAGTCTCGAAGCGCTATAGTAGAACATAAATACCTAACCCCCCAATGTGACATAAGCCTATGAACAGGCAGGAATAATGCAATCACACTCACCAATGCTATAAATTTGAGAGTTTTTAAAGAGATTAAAATGGCCAAAAGTAGTGATTCTCTTGAGGTAACAATTGTTCCAAGGCACTGTTTTTTTCACATGTTCATGGACGCATTGATTGGATTGTGGGGTGGGTTCGCACCCGTTTTTGTCTACAATGTAAGGGGTTCACATTATGCGAAGTAGCAACCAGGCCTAAGTTTTTGCCGTTCATGTGTGCCTTGACTTTTGTTGTTATTTCAAAATGTGTGTACGTGTTTTTATTGTTTTTATGGATTCTGTCACCATCGCATCACATTGCATTACGTCTTATTGCCTTTTGTTTTTCTAGCCATCATTTTCCCCACCCCTTTTTAGTTTGGTAACTTGTTTTACACTCGCATTATTTCGCGCACTAAATCTCTTTGGGTTCATTTTTTTTCTGGCGTTTTTCCTCTAACCGTTGTTTTTGGAAGTTTATTCTAACGCGATGCCTTCACTTGCATTATAAGCCTTGAGTGACTGTGTTTTTTTCTTTTTACACAGGTATTTTACGTGAGAAGGCAATCCTGGTCGTTGACGCTGTTCATCAAGTTTTTTCATTTTTTCTTTCAACATTACCCTACTTAGGATGTAATCCAACATTACAAAATTATTTTGTTTGTTTTCCGTTTTTCAATTCCACATCATTTTGTAGGGGTTACTACCCATCCCGTTGACAGATATTGGTTGCCCTTGAGCCTTTGTAAATTCCATAATCCAAGGTTTTATGGTCATCATCCATTGGGCGTGTTTTTCCCCTTTTTGTTCGTTTCACACCACTATCTCAGGCATGGCATGCTCGTTTTGATAAGCTAATCAACAGGGGAAGGAACAATTCATGTTGATGATGGGGGTATGTACCATGAAAAGAAAAGGTGCCAGATATGGTAATTAAATCAACATTCAATTTTTATGTCATCACAAATGCCAATATACGTAATTAGCATTACATAGGGTAAATAGGCAGTGTATCTGTAATATGTAGGAATTAGTGAAGTTTAATTAAATTACAATTTTGCAAGTGAAAATGAAGAAACAGCAAAGGAAAGAAACGAAGGAAAATTAAAAAATTCAAAAAACTTAAAAAAAAAAACAAAATAAGGACACCTCGCTAACCGCAGAGCATAAGGGTGCAGTGACCTTTCCATGAATTTACAATGAATACTTTTGACGTAGAATTAACATATAGGACAGACATACAAGGACAGACCCTAGATGTGTATGTAGAAGATCGAGTGGGCATGTGCTTTTTAGCATGGCCGCAAACCACGTTAATCGCTTTGCACGACCATGATAATTATTTACCTTATTCAATGTCAGCACATTATCTGACACGTGTCGCATGGAATGGATTTGCGGCTCACGCTAAAATATTTTGGTCGGATATATATATTTATAATGCTAGGCTTTCTTTTTCACTTTTCATGGGATAGTAAAGGATGGGAAAGTGAGTCATGAGTGTCTTTGACATCATAAAATTTGCTCTCACGGTATATTCATCTTTGGGAAATGCATACTACTCAGGTCGCTTCACATAATTCCTCCAGCCTTGTCACTCTTCCGTAGAGATATGCTGGCGTTCAACCTTTTTTTCATTTTTTGCTCGTTTCCTTTCCTTGTCTTCCGGGGGGGGGTGGGGATTATTTAGATGATATTATGCAGTTACTTCAGAATACTGTCAGTAACTTGGTTGGCGTTTAATGATTAGTTTCTATTGCTTTATACCAATAGCCCCGTCAGTTTTTTTTAAGAATAGAATTTCAGTTGAGGAATTATTTAATTTTGAAGATATATCATAACAGTGACTTTTTCAGATAATAAACATGTACATTTCATGATGCATTCCACAAAGCTAACATCAATTCCAGCTTTGTATATTTCATAAAATACAATTGATCGAGGGCAGGTTACCCATGCAGGCCTCGGGATTTCCCAGCCTTGCTGCTTACCGTATTGCCATATTGTTCACCTCTAGGGCACGGTTACCCAGGGGGGCTACGGGAAATTTTTCCCTTGCTATTTCAAATAGAAATATCATCAAAGAATCCTAGATATATGACAAATCAAAACATCTAACACAATTTCCAGCTTTGATATTTCATAAAATACAATTGATTCTAGGTATGGCCAGGTTTACCCCAGGCAGGCCTCGGGACTTCCCAGCCGTGCTGCTTACATGTAGTGCCAATATTGTCCACCCTCCAGGGCCGGTTACCCGGAGGGCTACGGATTTTCCGTGTGGTCATTACAAAACAAAATTGCATCTAATCCTAGTATATGACTTACAGCTGTCTCAAAAAAAAATGGTACATCAGAAAAAAATTGGTTAATATGAAATTTCATAATAAGTCAATCACTCTTACTTGGTATAATATTCAATAACAAACTACCAGGCTTTCGCATGGTGTTTGTTTCATCTCATTGCTTTTGTCAATCCTAGAGATATAATCAATTAGTGGATATTACCAAAATCGATTTTTGTGCCACTTTCGGCATGGGCCAGAGTTGCTTCGCCAGTTTATGACATGCGTGGAAGCTCACAAAAAGATTTGAACTTGACTAAGAGAAACAAACACAGATTAAAGTAAACAAAAGAAGTCTATAGTTTTACGACAATGTAATAATTTCACAGAATCAGTTCAAGTATAAATATCTTCTTTTCATCCAGCTAATCAATATCAAATATGCATTTGCATGGCAAAGAAATGGAACTGAATTATTAAAAATTTGTAGCTGTTAAATAATCATGCAGAAGGAATGTAATTGAAACCAAAATAAACTACGCCAAATCCAAAGAATTGGTTTTAAAAAATATTCAATATCTTTGGATTTAAATTGTTGAATGTCAACAAAAAATTGAATGGTGGGAGCAACGTATCAAAGTGTGGTAGGAATTTGCGTTTCATGATACCCCTGCAAGACCTAAAACCTCTCTCCCCAGGTTGCTGTACGCAAAGTTGTACGCTCATGGTTATCTTCTAAGTTCTAACAAAAAAAAAAAAAACAACAGGATGTCAAATGTATTCCTGTTATCTTAAAGCCAAGAAACTTACGGATCATAACTTCCACCATACGTAACTGTTTTCGTATTTTGTAGAGTTTCTTTATGACAGTTATTCCCTTTTAAAGATTCATATGTGTTCAAGTAGTGCAAAAAACGGATGTTTAACAAAATTCGTTCACGTTTTCACTCAAACCAGAAAGTGGCAACAAACTTGATTTTGTGTGTTCCGCAGTTAACTGCAGTTATCTCTCGCTTGAAACAAGTAAATGAGATGAAAAAAAAATCTGGAAAACATGCCTGGTATTTGCTCTTTAATGTGATTTGTCACAAAACGATCTATGATGTTGAGATAGTAATAGGTGAAAAAAATCGGTTGTGATTGTACCCCATTTTTTTTGACGACAGGCTTGTATACAGGTTAGTAGGGTGTAGAACTTTCACTCCTGATGCCATATGTACAATGTATTCTAGTCGCTTGCATGAATGAGTTTGGAATAAATAAAACTCTCCCTCAGTGGATTTGAACTGCACGGCAATTTTGGTCGTCCATTATTCTCCACTTTCTCGTATGGGGTGGCAAAGTTAATGTAAAAATACATTCCCTATTTTAACATTTTCATGGTGGAATGGGGCTTATTATATTCAACGAACATAAATGAAACAGGCTCAGTGCACCCATTCATTAGTTCGTTCACAGTACTAATAATGGGAGATAGTAGGGGCTACCGTAGCGGAAAAAACAGAAGCAACCTTCGGGCTACCATTCGTACACGCTTTTATGCCGTTGATCATACATTTTTTTACTCTGACGGAATAAAGGTGAATACATGGGGGCATGGGAGCCTGTTTCGTGTCATCGAATATAATAATAAGCCCCCGCGACGAGTCTCTATTGGATTCATACGTGGAGTTAGCAAGACTCTTTGGAGTCTCCCACTTAACCTCAATCTGCCAGCATCATGGCCCAATTTACGTAAAAACGTTGGCATTTTACTTCGAGCATATATTCTGGGTCCATGGATTATTAATTTGGGGTCCTCCGAGTTGTTCTGCAAGCCTAACCCCATCGGCATTTTTTTTGTGTTTTTCAACGTTCAAGTATAGTCTAATAAAAAGCTACCACTCAGCATGAGACCAGTAGATTCCATACAAGGTAATAGCTTGAGGAGGGTAGTATGAGTCATTCTTGGAAAGTGAACTCTCTCGCCAAAAAATGA
>JAMKCH010040110.1:0-58835 GCA_023653785.1 Ophioderma brevispina
TCATCAATATCAATAAAACTAAAAAGTAGAAAAGAGAGAAAATGAAGCCGCAACTATGTTAGTACTGAATAAATTAACTCAACCAAATAATGGAGAAAAAAATCTATACAAACGGAAAACACTGAAAAAAACTGGGCCATTTCATTTTTGCTATAATAAGGTGTACATAAGATGTTAATCTCATTTGGCAGCCATTTGGAAAAGGTTCCACCATTAGGAATGCATTTAATTGGTGATGGGGACCGCCTTCACTTACAGTGGCAATACACAACTTAGCAACAAAACACTGAAAAATGGGCGATTTCACCCCGATTTGTTGGCTAGTAAAACATCGTTATGAGGTGCTAAATTGGCATTTGGCACCATTTTGAATAGGCCTTCCATTACGAATACATTAATAGTAAATGTGACCGCTCTACATATGAAATAACAACGATAGGGAAAAGACTGGGTCATTTTACCCCCTTTTATGGCTATTAAAAATCATTATAAGGTGTTAAATAGATTTGGCGGCCATTTTGAAAAGCGCCCTCAATGAGGAATACATTTGAGTGGTGGATGTGACTGCTCTATACATTGAGACAACAAATATAGGGCAAAACACTGAAAACCTGGGCCATTCACCATTTTGGCTAGCAGAACATCATTATGAGGGATTCATTGCATTTGGCGGCCATTTTTAAACGCGCCCTCCATTAGGAATAACTTTAAATGGTGAATGTGACCCAATCCTATACATTTGACATCAACAAATATAGGACAACACTACAAAACTGTGACCATTTCACCCCTATTGTGGCTATGATGAAAACGTTCGTTATCTGGTGTTTGTTAAATGGCATTTGGCGGCCATTTTGCAAATCGCCCTCTAGCGAAAAAAGTGCCCGGGTAGCAAAAATAGTCTACCCTCACTTTTTGTTATGTCTGATGTCTAGTCCATGGCTGTGAAGAGTAACTTAGGGACACATCTCATTGCAAACGGGGACCCACCCAGCCACAACGGACATTACTGGGAACCCTACATTGAGGGAAAAAGTTTATACCCTTTCACGATGAATCGATGTTCCTTTAACCCACATGAGCAGTTCAGTATAGGAATAGGTCATTGTAGGAGTTATTTGCCACAATACCACATTTGGAAAGTGCGATTAACAATTCAAATCTGTATGATGATGGGAGAAGGGTGAGGGATTTAGGTCACTAATACTTGAAGAACAAATTAAGCGCATGTTTCAGGTGATTTTTAGCATACATGCGAACAAAATAATTTTAATGTGAGGACTTATGTGGGCCAAATCCATAAGAATACAATGAACCTGTTTCTCTGCTATTGGTAGTCGTGGACAAAGGAGGTTTGCCTCATTTTTAGGGAAAATTGTCATTTTATGGTTATTTTTCACCGTTTTCTTTCTTGTTTTCACATATGTTACAAAAAAGAGTATATATTTTCATAAATGAAGTTAAACAAGGATAAGAATGATTAAGTAAGCAAAAAATGGCCGTTCTGGAGGGTAACGTTCTATCTGAGACACTCTGTAGTTTAAAATGCCAGAGGTTGCTGATTAAATAATTATTGAGTTCAAAAGAGTTCCTCTTCAGTGAGGTAAACGCGTAACCAGAGCGAGCGGGACCTTCTATGATGTTAAGTACTGTTCTTCCTACAGAGTATCTCACAGAAAGAAGGTTACAAAAACCTACCCGAACATACAGACTATCACAGAACTCCATAACCAACATACCTTCCAGAACAGTGACTGTCGGAAACACATTTTCGACGGAAATAAAATATCGCCACGTAGATGATGTTACAACGAGATGGTTTATTCCGTTATATTGAATACATAGTTCCGACGGGTCTGCACTCGACGGTCTCTGAATTGTTGAATTAAAACCAACAACAGAAATCAAGCAAGAAAACCACAAAACCAAAAACACAACAAAAACTAAGGCAAATCAACTTGAAAAGTATATATTCAAGTCCATGTATTCCAAGACGGCCTTTACACAAGAAATAGGAATACTAATTCCAAATCACTGCCAATATAACCCTTAAGCAAGAACAACGTGCAGTTGGAATTATTTAAATCAACAATTTGATGGTTGCTTTAATGAATTACCCTGGAATGTCTAAAAAAGAATTCGGAAAGAATGGAAGGAAAGGGACCAAGTTTGCCAATGGGGCAGACGCACTTGAGTATAACGTGGTGCATCTCTTTACATTTATTTAAACTTATCTGGCTGTTTTTTTAAAAACTTGGTGGGCTTTTTAACGTTGCCAACGTCTTTTTGGTTATGATAGATAAAGTAGTAGTCCTACATAAACAGATTAAGTCTTGTCTTGGTTCTGCACCAAGGTGTTTAGGTCACAGCTTGCCCAGATGATTTCTTCATGATTGGTGTGAATCTTCGTTTCCCTTTTGAATAAATGATGGAAAATATATGGTCAAAGTTTAATGAATCACAGAGAAAAAGCTCGAGTTTTATTTGTGAGCGAGGCGAAAGCTCGATCTAAATCGGGTGGCTGGTGACAACATACATCTTCATGGACAATAAACAAGGCTCTGCAGTTCCATGGTCCTATGCAAACGGGGCGATAGGAGAGTTGTGAAGTGCCCAAATCTTGTACCACGCATTTCAATGCGGAATTTAAACCCAAAATTCGTTCTAACCTCGTCTTCAGGCCAAATTCATTCCCATTGAAAAAATGGTGTGTTACACGATTTGGCAGTCATGATGGTGATTAGGAGCCGTAATTGCTGGAGTCAATGGAAAAACGTGGTGTACACCGTTTGCGTCAATCCGATATTCAGTGAGGGAAAAGGATGATGACATTAATTCATTTTCACAAAAAAGGGCACATACCAGACGTGAGAAACACGCGTAGAACTTATTTTTTATAATTTTAGAGAATTTATTTTGGAAAAATTATGTACTTCCAGGGGTGCGTCACCTTTGGACAAGCTATGCGATATGCCCGCCTAGCCTCTACCGAAATGGTCGGGGGAACCACGGTACATGTATGTATCTTCTCATGTTGGATGATCTGAAGAGCAATTAAAAAGTCCATTCAAAATATAATTAGATCCATACAAGAAATATTCACAGCGATTCATGTTTTGCCCTCCTTAAAATTGCCGCTGGAGAAGTTCCGGTTGTATCAATCGACAATTCAATTACGTGCGAGCCGCTATTCATGTTATAGAGGTCAGTGGTATACGTACATTTACGATTAAAACTGGCAAACATCCACTTTCCCTCCCAATCCCTCTCCCCCTCCTCCCCATTACCATCCTCATTCACCCTCCCATTCCCCTCCTATTCCCTTCCCCTCCTCCACTCCCCTCCCCATCCTTTTTTTTATGTCAAGCTAATCCCAAGGCAGTAACAGCAGTCTATCTAATTAGATAAACGCTGACGGATTGGTTCCAAGATACGATAACCTCCCTTTTGAAAACTTTGCAAGTCCGGTTTGATGATACATGAGGCAGGCAGGGATTCCTAAGGCCTACAGAGAATGGGAGAGATGATTGTGGGCAGGCCAAGTTTAGACCTTGGGACTTTCACAGCAGGTCTGAGCCTGACTGAGAGGCCTAAGGCGAGATCAACTGAAAGAGCCTCAGGTAGCAGCGGGTGAAGCTGAAGGTATGGTGCATGTCCATAAAACATGCGGTGGAAAAAGAGTGACAATTCCACTCCCTGCGAGGCCCAAGTGGTTGGATTGTGATGAGTGTGTGCGCTAACTCTCGGGTTTCCCCCCTCCCGATACCAATGATGGAAATGCACGTCTCTAGATTGCACCTCGTTTTGGATCAAGTGAAGTGGGTGTTGCTACAAACCATGCGGAACTTGCATATGCCATGTTGGATCGAACCATGGATGTATATAAATTATATAACAGCCCTTTCAGTTGTCCCTAGATAGGGTGCAGCTCGACGGAGCAATCCTAGTCGCCTTCCCATCCCCTCCCCCATTCCCCTCCCCTCCCCTCCCTCCCTCCCCTCCTTTCTTTATTTATTCATAATAATTAAGGCAAGCTGGGATTGATTCGTTCATCCATTCATTCTTTCATTCAATTCATTTATTTATATATTTATTTATACCAAATACGCATTTATCTTATGTTATAACCTGCTCTGCTATTTATTTGGGGCATTTATTATTTCACATTTCCTCAGTTTATTTCATTTTTTTCCGGAAATTTCTTTATTTGTTCATTAATGATCTGTTTTGAATACAAACAAAAATTCCTTTGTGTGAAAAAACCTTTTTATTTCCCCTTATTTTTAGTAAATTGCAAATTTAACGTACAAGTGCCATTGAAAGTAGTGCAGTAACAACGGCTTTTTGCCCTCTTTAAAATGGCCGCTGGGGAAGTTCCGGTTCAATCGCCGACTATTCAATAAGTGGATCCTGGGTTTCCTACCGGAAATCATTTTTACCGAAAATTCCTATCCCACAATGCACCAACGATGTACGAGTAGATATGCATCACTCCATGCACGCTTGTGGTTTAGTGCGCCTCCTTTAAACTACGCGCACATCTTTGTGGCGCAAAAATTACAAGGCAATCAAAGAGTACTCGTTACTGGTAAAATTTATGTACAGCAAACGGTTTTCGCACAGTTATGACAGAAAAATGACCATATGACACAAAACACCATAGAATATATATGCGCTATTTATTTGATCTACTCGTACATCGTTGGTGCATTGTGGGATAGGAATTTCGGTAAAAAATGATTTCCGGTAGGAAACCCAGGATCCACATATTACGTGCGAGCCCGCTATCCATGTGATGGAATTTAAGGGGCATTATGCCATTGCCAGAAATTTCCTGAAAATATTTTTTCTTTGATTTTTTTGATGGGAATTTTTTTTGAATCATTTAGGAGCAATTTTCTGAAAATGTCCTTTCTTTGATTTTTAGATTGTTATGATTTTTTTATATCATTTGAGGAAGAGTGCCTCAATTGAATTAAAGGGAGATTATGTGATTTTCAAAAAAAAATTCTAAAAACAAAATTTCTTTGATTGCAGTTGAGAAATTGGAGTTTATTTGATTGCACCTTTTTGGGGACACCCTGTACTCAAACAGTTGCACGCTGGTTTGCTGCTTTTTGTCTTATAGCTATGACAGCGTTCAAGATCCGACTTGCGTTTGGAGGACAAAATGAGTAAAAACTGAAGTTCAAGAATTTTGGGCAAGAGTTCCATATGTACCCCCCCCCCCTCATATATTTACATGCAACATAAAATTTAATTATTTTAGCTGTTTATTCCGTTTTTGATGAAACAAGGCCAATTTTAAAATAAATTTTGTATCATGTAAATATATATGAGGGGGTACATATGGAACTCTTTCCGAATTTTGAATGGAAACAACTTTTTCTGGGGTGAAATTTTATGTAGAAACTGAATCTGGCATAAGAAATGCAAAATTACCTCCCCCTTAAATGCTGCACCTCAAAATACAAACCTCTATGATATCAGAATAGGAAAAAAGAGACAACATGCTAAAACTAGGAATAACATAATTTTACTGAACCTGTCAAAATTATAACCATAGTAGACATAAGGGTATTCTTACATTGGAATATGTTTATAGAACTGTATTTATTCATTCTGAGCCTAAGTCAGCTAGTGTCTGCTGGTATTTTAGGTGGATTTGGTATGATATAGATGCTTTTTGTACATTAAACGACCTATTGCCGGAAGGAAAAAAAGATTGATAAAAAAATTCAAACTCAAAAATGAGGAGTCCTAGGTCTTGTAGGGGGAGGTATTGGGCATAACAAGTTCATATTTTAAATCCCATAATCCCTGGAATTTTTGAGTTTGAATTTTTTATCAAATCGAAATAATTTTTTCACGCCTGCAGAAAATTAAGGGGTAGGGTAACATTTTGCAATATAATTTTTCTTAGTAAAGAGCATTCTGTTCAAACTTTACTACCTATGTTTTGCTATTGCATTTCTGAACAAAATGACACAAAAATAATATCTCTAGGGTATACCTTTGTGAAATTATGGCCATTTGAAGTCCGAAATTGGACAAAAACCTCAAATTTTGTGTACAATTTTGTCACTCCAACATACAATTTCAAGAAGCTCTAACCAAAAACAGGAGGTAGTTTGAACAATGCAAACTATTTTATTGTAAAGACAGGTGAATAATTTAAAATTAAATATATGAGAAAATAACAACTGGGCTTATTGTTTGTTGCAGATATGGTCATTCCAAATGACTCACTCAAAAAGACAAATTTTTGGCCAAAATTGGCCAAAAAATGGATTATATCTCAAAAAGTGTGTGATTTTCACCATTTTAAGGGCCAAAATCAGAAACTGCATGTAATTTTACCCTAGAAAACATTACATTGATAAATATTTTTAGTTGTTTTCACATCTAAATAATTTTTTCACACCCGTGTCCGCCAAATGCAAGTCAGATCTTGAATGCTGTCCTATGCGTGAAAGCAGGCGAGACTTGTGGTTTGAGAATGGCTTGTCTGTATTAGCTATAAATATTGGTGAAAATATACATGACAAGCTTTCTTTTATCCCATCTAATCAATTTGTAACTTTAATTGACAAGTACATAGAAAGGAACACTTTTCAGAAATCTTAATGTTTGTGCAATTTTGAATTTATACAAAATGGAACAAAACACAGTTGATGTTGAATTAGATATGTAAAAGGAGTTAACCACACAATTTATATATGACACACCATATCCAGTGGCATACTGTAAGAAGCGATGCCCCAATACAAACCAAATGGCTGCCAAATAATCTGACTAAAGCATTGATCACTTAATCCATGCAAGCCCTCGACATGGGTCACAAATGATACACAAAATCGACAAGATAGAATATGTTGGTTCACTAAAATGCATTTATTGAAATTAACACACACCCTCCCACACCAAAACATGCAAAATACAAACATTGCACTGATATATTGCTTCTCATCAATTTTATACTATATGTATGTAGAAACACGTCATAACAGAAACAAACTTCACCCATTAAAATATCCTTGGAATTGAATTAAACCCTCATACTACAATCACATACTATAAAGCTAATTAGGTACAAAGCTTTTTATACAAACAGTACTGTAAAACATCAGTTATACCATAACCCATTTTCTAAATAAAAATAAATTGAATCTGGAATGATCTGGAAACTGAAAAAACTTGTTCACAAAGTAAACTACAGCCTCAGCAAATACAAAATGTAATTAAAACAGTTTAGAAATGCATAACAGAATGTCATACAATGCAGAGTTTTAGATATCCCACATAAACATTCAAACAAAACATCAAAATATTTACAAAAATATTTTTTAAAAATGTTATTCGACATTTCAATTAACTGTTTCCAAACCTTTTGACACTTTAGGTTTATAAACATTTTATGACATTCTGCATGTGTTTTTTAACAAAATATTTCAAGTTTAAGGGAGATTTTTTGAGGAAACATATTTGCACTTGATTGGTTGTAGAAAACCGACCGAGAAGATTTTGAAGGTTTATTGGACAAAAAGTAATATAGAAAACCAAAAAGTATGTTTTCCCCATAGAAAATCATGCTTAGATTTTTCTGTTGTGTACGACAGAAAATCATCATCTTAATGATCTTATTACATAACATTGGCATATTTGGCTTATTCACTTAAAGCAATAATGGCACATTTTTTGAAGAGCGCCCCCAATTTTCAAAATTTGATATTTTGGCACAGTTACGTTGGTGATTGTCTAGGAAACTATACCTGCGAAAGAGAATGCCAAAAAATGCGTATTTATCATAAATTAAGCGATTTTGTAATTAGAATTTGGATCCCAGATTGGACTTAACGGCAGAGCTGGAAATGCTACGTTTATATCCGTCCATGATGAAATAGTGCCACCTCGAGAAAATAACCTCTAACTTGATTTGCCTGAACCAATAAAACAACTAATGGATGAGCGTTGACACGTACATGGCGCTATTTCCCGGCTATTTCACATTGGAAGGCCGTTTCCAGCAGCCGTTGAATTATTATAGGAGATCCCGATAATAATTATTCTAATTACAAAATTCCTTCGTTTGTGAGACACAGACATTTTCGAGCTTAATCATTCACAGGTATGGTTTACTAGCCAGTTACCAATGCAACCGTGTAAAAATATCAATTTTTTTTGAAAAATTGGGGGCGCTCTTCAAAAAAATGTGCTAATATTGCTTTAAGGTGTGATCAAATACATTGGTAAGCATTCCACTGGGGGTACGTCTTTTTGGAAATGTCCTTGTGTCTCTTGCTTTTGGCAGTCAATTAGGTATTGGGTGTTTGTCAAGAAACTAATTTTACCACCAACATACTCCACAAATAATATAATTCTAGGCAGTCGCCAGGTTTCGCGCTCACCTGGCTTTTTTAAAGCACTACTTGTTTGAAAAATGTTTTCCGCGATCACCCAGCTTGTTGGGTGCATATTCGCTAACAAATCAAACTTGACCTGGCTCAGCCCACACTACACCCACCCACCAAGTTTTGTGACCATACACCCCCGGCTTCCGAGAAAAAGGGCAGACAGACAGACAGACAGATATGTCTTATAATACAGATTTGGATAGAAGTGTTTCAGTGATAGTTTGCATGTGATTGCATGCATGTGTCTGTGGTTATTATGTCCATTGCATAGCTATCTCAAAAGTATTTAACCTTTAGAATGAATATTTGTAAGAGAGCATGTAAATAGAAAGCAGGGTGAAAATTTATTTATGGTGAGTTCACCCTTCTTCGGCAGACATTGGCCAATGCTAGCCATTAAACATTGCTTCATGTGCCTGTTGCGCGACATGCTTTACATGCCGGATGCATAAAGATATGTGTTGCGTGAAAAAAGCTTGTGTGAAATGCTAGATCAGCTGACACCTGCCAATATAGTATGAACCCACCATTACTCAGCAAATTGGAAACAGTTATCCAATTTTCAACAATTTCAACAAGTACTACTGTGTTACAATGATACTTTTTATTTGACTCAGTAAAACCTCTTGGTAAATAGTAAAAACATGATGATAAATGTCTTTATATCATTTCAGCATGTACCAAGTTTGGCCTTTTCTGACCTATGATGAAAAAGAAGCAGATCACAGGAGTCAAGAGCAGCATGAATTTCAATGTCTCTTCACAAGGTACACACCACACCCTACAGTGGGAGGTAATCTATAGTCCTTCTCTTATGACAGGCAGGTCACATAAAAAAAATCAATGTCATACTCAAATTTCTCACTTTTCATTCAAAGTTTAATTAAACACAGTGGCATACCAAGGCAAATGTCATCCTGGTGACCTGCTCCAGCAAAAAGTGGGAACACACACAAATTAACTGTGTTCCCAGATCCATTATTATATTTTCAGACTCTTCCATCAAATGAAGAGCTGATATGCTTACGTCCATTTTTACTGAAATTGAGTTATTAGTATTACGTTATAATGCCAATAAAAAAAAACACTTTGGTGCTTGTTTGACTTTCATACCTTCTTCCCATCCTGAGATGTCGTAATTTTTCCCTTTTGGAAATATTCGGGAATTTCCGGAAATTGACTTAAAAGGGCTATAAAATCTCAGAAAAATGTTTTTGTTTTCTTTTTTAATGTGTTATGGTAGCCTTTAATGTTCTTTAAAACCAGAATAAACTGGACTATGTGTGAAAAATATAATTTTAATTAACAAAAGTTGCTGTTCAGAAAACTTACAAAAAGCAGACAGAAAATGGGATTGTTGACCAAGTTAATTAATGTTCATAATTTAAAAAATAAATGAGATATTCAATTCGCTTTTATTTATTTCAAAAACATTAGTTAAGGTGAATAATGTAGTGACAAAAGATTGAATTAATTTTAATCACAAAAGGTGGTTTTTAGAAAAGGGTGATAGTTGTTTTGCAAAAGGACTTACATCAACTTTTCCATTAAAGTTAATAATTAAGAAACAAAAGATGACATTTGAATGATCTTACCTTTCTTATATTGTCTTACACTGGTTCTAAAAAATAAAGGGATTTAGCAATGGAATCCCAAGTTTGCATGTGATGCATACCAAAATAAAGCAAAAAAAAAAACAAACAAAAAAACAAAAAAAAAAATGGTGCAGGCTTCATTCAAGAAAGTGAAAGAAAAGATTAATAGTGCAAAACAAAAAGCCACCCAATGGAATGACCAAAAATGCTTGTGAAAAAGAATAACACCTGACCAACTCGGCCTGGGCTGATGTACACAAGGTACGGACAACTTGTGCTTGCAAGACTGCCAACAGAGCCCAAGCAGGAGGTTAAGCGTCGGTCATTAACACATGACTGTTCCTATAAATGTGTTCCTATTGAAATGTGGCCATAATAACTTACGGAATACAGAATCAAACCAATTAAAGGGGGATGGCCCGATTTAAGGATATGAAGTTTTCATCTTAATAGCTTGGCCTTCACTCCAAAAACCCTATCTGTAAAGTTTTGCGCTGATATTTCAATCCGTTTTGATGCGAGAGCTAAAAACGTGATTTTTCTAAGCCCCATAGAGTACTGTGTAAAATTAATATTGGTCGACCAAAATGGGGCACATTTTCGCTCATAACTTCTAAACCAAACATCCTTTGGCTCTAAGATTTCACAGAGTAAATGAGAAAAATAGTAGCTTTCTTCTGATACCAAAATGTTGACCACTTCCGGTAAAATCTGGGGCTTCTGGGGACGAGGCTATATTAGCGATCGGGCCATGGACCTTTAAACTAGCTCATGTATTAAAGGTGCGCGCTGGGATGCATTGTCCCTAAATCAGGCACCTGAGATAGAACTTCTGTTAAACAAGTGTTTCTGGAATGCTACTGTGTTAGGTACACCGTCTGATATACAATTACTGTGTGCCAAGCGCACATGGGTTTTTTTTCAACACTATCCTGTGCTGGCCATCTCCCAGGCAAAGATTAATAATATATACATCCTTGTCTACCTGGAGACCTAAGTAGTTAAATTTCAAATACAGTTACTGTTGTATAGCCACTCCATTGGATATGGTCCTTTCATAGAAGGCAAATTATATTGAATGGATTTGTTTACCCTCCAGATCACCCAAGCATTCGAAGAACACAAAACATATCCACCTGGTTCACCTGAAAATTTCAGCTATTTCTGCAGGTGACTCTTTTATGCATAGTTTAAAAACCATGGGACTGTATAGCTGATTATACTCCAAAGCGAAGAGGAGTTAGTACTGTTACGTCACGAAAGAAAACACCCACGGGCCTATGTTCTCCGCCCGTTTTCAGCAAGTCGAGCATTTGTGTCAAAAGTGATATATAAAAAGTTTTTTTTTTTACATTTCTGGGCAACTTCTTAAAGGTGCAATGAGAGATTTCAAGTCTTTCATATTTTCTGTAATATGTAGTGATTTCATATAGATTAGACATGCAATAGATTCCCTACCTTTTATTTGACTACAGAAATAACTTAAAATGAAAACAAAAGGTGATATGTATATGCTTATATTTCAATAGAAAACATATGCTGAATTTCGTATTTTTGCTCCTATACAAAATTAGAAATTTCACAATTTTGGTACCATTCTCAGCTTAATCCTTTCAGATGGCGGTGTTTTAGATAGAAAGCTTTAATTTACACCAGTGCAAAAATCAGAATGTTCATATTTTTTTAGGGACACCTGTTATTTGAAATCTCTTGTTGCACCTTTAAAACTTTTTGTAATCATTTACTACATAAAATACATATAAACCCAAATACGTGCATTTAAAAGTATATGATTCCATTGCTAAACCCCTTTAATATATATTCAATCATTATAACACCCTACTGACACCATAACAGTTTTTCCTCTTTTTCTCTAAAGTGCAAAAATGGATGTAAAGGATTGGCTATAGACTTGTTCAAACTTGCAAAAATGTACATTTTTTATCATTCTGCGATTTTCCTGCCAGTAAGCAACAGCATCATAAAATCAATAAGATCAAGCATGTTTAATCGGCAAAGCCACTTGTTCAGTCAGTGATCAGTTGCGGACCTTAACACGACAGCAAAGTTGTGACATGTTGCTGTCAAGATTGCAAGTCAGCGACTTATTTTCTGTGGTTTACGAGTGTAATCGCGGATATAACATGTTTAGTTGGCTTCCATCTCCTCTCCCACTTGGATCAGAGTCGTTGCCGACCACTTTCCAACTGCACACAACCACTCATGATGCACGCCAACTCAACTCATGCAGACCTTCCCGATTAAAAAATCCGGCACAATTTTTTTAAGCTGCAAGAAAAAATTGTGGCGGGGTTTTTCAAATTTGCCACATCCTCCTGACTACGCAAGACTGCAGAAGACTGAACAGTACAGGTCAGTCCCAGACTTTGTCAAAACTACACGTGAAAAAATAAAAAATTACTCACAATTTTAAAAAAATGGCCAATCGGCTCCAGTCTTGAGCAGTCTAGAAGAGGTTTTCTAGCAAATAATCGGTAAAACTGCAGAAGACTGTACAGGACAGTCCCAGACCTTGCTAAAACTACACATGAAAAAGAAAAACTGCTCATGATTTTGGAAAAATGGCCAATCGGCACCAGTCTTGAGCAGTCTGGAAGTGGTTTTCTAACAAAAAATGGCTGTGTGACTGAGCCTTAAGCCCTTTTTGCATATCAGCTCTTCAAATAGTAACCAATAATAACACATTTTTGAAGAGCGCCCACAATTTTCAAAATTTGATATTTTTGCACAGTTGTGTTGGTAATTGTCTGCTAAACTATACCTGCGAACGATAATGTATTGTCATATTCTAATTTTGTAATTAGAATATGGATCCCAGATTGTAATTTAACGGCGGACCTGGAAACGCCAAATTTATGTCCGTCCATGATGAAATAGTGTAACCTCACAAAAATTACTTCTAACTTGACCCGCCTGAACAAACAGAACAACTAATGGATGAGCGTAGACAAGTCCATGAAAGTACATGGTCATATTGTGTATTGGAAGGACGTTTCCAGCAGCCATTGAATTATTATCAGAGATCTCCGATTTTAATTATTCTAATTACAATTTTTTTTGCATCACAGGGAATTAAGCTCTACCATTCACAGATGGCATAGTTAACTAGCCAATTATCAATTCAACAGTGCAAAAATCTAAATATATTTGGAAAATTGAGGGTGCTCTTCAAAAAATGTGCTGTTATTGCTTTAACTGCAAATTAGGCATTTGGGTGACCAATTTTCCCACAATTGGATGCCTCATCCACTATTGTGATAGAGTGCACAGTTCACATAGTGTACATACAGCATTTATAGTGGCAATGCAGCCAATCCAATTTTATATCATTATTATGTTTTGAGAATCTTCTGTCCTATATTACTATACACAACTGGAAAACCAATAAAAACAACACTTCTCAATAATCTACGCTCTTTAAGGTGCCCAATTACTTCCAACACTTTTGACACCAATCCCCTTAACTTTCATTGAATTTAAAACAGAACGCATTCCTAATGCAGTTTATGCCTGTGCACCCTAGTAAGGAAACTCATAGCTTGACCAATAAATTTGGGTATTGGACTTAAAGAATCCAATTGGCATGAAAATGCAAACATTATTCCATTCTGTAGTACAAGCCATAGGGAAACTTGTTCCCCCTGCCCTGGTCAGTACATTACTGGTTATACACATTGCACAAATGTTTTGCATAAATGTTCACAACTGATAGGATCTCTACACCATTAAAATTTAAAACATTAATAAAATATACAACCTATGGTATATACATAAATAATAGATTTTAACAAAAGAATAGCTGGGACACTGTAGTAACATGAATTTCATAGCATAATATTTAGAAAAAAACAGGAATACCATCAAAACTTCAGATTTGATACATCTAAATGAGGTTTGTATATCTTTAAGATGTATCCATTGTTTCCACAGTATGCTGCCACTCTAAGAAGTATGTTGCTTATCAACAATTTTGAATGCATGAACCTGCATACAGTGGGAATACAGTGCGAGATTTAATTTGAAGGTGGGTGTGTTAAATATGGCATCAAAGTGAACAAAAAGGTCAGAACAATAAACACATTTCTCACAAAGTTTATGTCAAAACTGTGCAAAAATAAGGGGTCCGCATCTTTCCAGTTGAAATATATACACGAATAAAATGTAAGATATTTATACATGTACCCAACTCATCAAATTCATACACTCTCTTATATAACACAAAAATATGTCTGTCAATTGATCGGATATTTTATCATGTGTCATAAAATATTAGACTAGTTCCCAAAAATTTCACAGGAGGAAAAAGAGTTCCCATTAAAGATACCAATTTTTAAAATCACAGGGAAATAGTATTTTTTTATGGGAACTTTTTTTCCATGCATTGGTATCCTGCATCGACCTGACCTTTGACACTGTAGTGCTCACCAATCAGATTGTCTGGTTGATATTTGTGTTTGTTTCCATTTCACCCCTGAGCAATTTCTGTTGAATTTTTGACCCAAAATGTGTAAATTTTGGGTTTAAAGAAGGACTCTGGAAAGAAAAATTAAGGTTCATGGTAGATATGGGTATATTGGACCAAACCAGATAGTCTGAGCATTGGAGTATATCGGGTTGTAGGAGCAGTTGATGTTATGGTCATCAATTTAGATTGACTTGCCTGCCCAGCTTGCTTGTCAGCCCAGGGCTATAGTAACATCATCTATTGTGTGTTTGGCATGCTTTTTGAAAAGCATGCAGGCATTACTTCACACAATTACTATTGCATATGTGAAAATCGCGTAGGTATTGCACTCTATGGACCTGTTTTGAGATATTGATCTGACAGATGCCAGGTAGACTAACACATACAATAGCAATTGTGTGAAGTACAGCTTGATGCTCAGGATAATCAGTAGGCTATTTTCATGATGATGTTACATACATCCATACATAGATTTGTAAAGCACCTATTCATAAAGCTCTAGGCATTATGAACATACTACTACCAAATGCAGGTAAAAAAGGGAGAAAAATAGTATTACCAAGCCAAAGAAACAGAAATTAATTTGGATATAAATAACATTTGAGATGTTTTTTTAAATTACTAAGTGAAGGTGCTTCTCTTATATTACGAGGTGATGAGTTCCATATATATGGGCACACACACACACTATTGGTTGTATCCTCCATCACCACAGGGCGAAATACCACATTTATGCTGATGACATCCAGGTTTATCAATCCCATAATGCCAGGAGACACTTTGTGTGCACTCTTCAAACTCTCACAATGTGTCACTGACGTTATCCAGTGGATGATTGGAAATTAACTGAAATTAAATCCTGACAAAACAGAGTTTTTTATGGCATCATCAGTCAACCATATGTAACTTCTTGATGTACAGCTTCAACTGGATGCTGTTACTATCTGCCCATCTGATAATGTTCACAATTTGGGTGTTATTTTTCGAGAACCAAATGTCAATGTCTAAACATAAAAACTGTTAACTGGCAAATTAGAAACCTTTATAGAATAAGTAGATTCCTAGATTTTGATACAAGTGCTAATGTTGTTATATCATTAATTTTGTCTTGCTTAGATTACTGTAATCTGTTGCTCAATGGTAGCACTCAGAAGAACCTCAATATACTCCAAAAGCTTCAAAACAAGGGTGCCCATCTTATATTATCCTAAATAGATCTACTCGCACAACCCTCCTGTTGAAGGAACTTCACTAGCTTGGTATATCTGATCATATTAAATTCAAGACTCTTCTGTATTAGGAGAAGCACCAGGGGGATGGCAGGGGGTGGTAAGGGGTGCCCCTCCCCCACGTTTTGGAAATTCAGGAAAAACAGAGGTTTTAAGCAATAAATTGCATAAAAATTAGGGTTTTTAACTTTTTTACTTATATGAGTTAATCGAGTAATGGGCTTTGTCCCCAGTACATCCATGAATGTCTGGTGGTCAGTCGATCACATCCTGGGTCTGTTACCACTTGTTCTAGCTACCATGGTCTCTCTCTCGTCGTTCCCAGGACACATGCTGGCAACAGGGCTTTTCATTGGCTGCTCCAAAGCTATAGAACCAGATTCTGATCACCATTCGTAGTGCCAGTACTGTTGAAAATTTTAAGTCAATGTTCAAAACTCACCTCTTTTAGTTGTATTACTCATAAAGGCACTTTGTATCTATGTGAAAAGGTGCCTTACAAAATATAAGTCATGTTTGTCTTTCTGGTTTGGTCCAACACACCCATACCTACTATGAACCTTCTTCATTTCTCTTTTCATAGTTCATCTTTAAGCTGGTTGGTAAAGAAGCACTGGAGCAATTCCTTGGTGATGTTGATAGTGCTAATACCAAAAACACATCAATTTGTTGTCAATCATCTAGAGCAGTTCAAGAAATTTGTGGGAGAGAGCACTCCAATTCATGTACATGGATAGGGGTGGCAGCTGATCTCGACATGTTCCTTGGCAAGTTTTTGTTTATCAAAGAATACCAAATGACAGAAACATTGGGCTATATTTGTGAAATGGTGCAAAATACCTCAGCTCTGTGACTTGAGTCCGTGGACCTACTATTTTCCCCTCAACCTTCGGTGTCGGAAAAATAATATGGGTCTCCAGTCACCTATTTCTCTAACTGAAAAAGTAAACAAAGGTAATTACATACACTTTTCTAAACCCTTTTAGCTACTCCTATCCATTTACAGCAGTTAGGATGAAAAGGTTGTCAATGTTATAACCTTTTAACTTAGATGCACAGAGATTGATGGATATATTTGCATTTTTCATGTCAGGTGTTCTGTATACATATAAGGCCCTCCCAAAAATGTTGGTTTGCCCCTTTTTCTGACCCACCCAAAATTGGGCGGATCGGCGGGCAGGTTGGCGGCCGGTTGCCTTTTTTCCCCCCATCCATAACGTACACCACAAAACCATTGCAACAGTGATGGATAATGACAAACTATTCACCCTGTTCATAATGGCAGATCAGTAGGACTATTCACAGCTCGAACCAGGCTGTCAACGAACAGGTGCAGACGTGAATGGAAGACACATGCCCGCCGGGGCAAACAAACATACTTTTTTTTGCCAATAATATAATAACACCAGGCTCAGGCTTTTGCATGCACCATTTCTACATGAATATGGTAACTGTTTCTATGTTACGCTGCCACCTAGGAATTGTCAATCATGGCATTTTTCATCTAGACCGGTAGCTGGCCAATATTCTTTTTTACGCTCTTTTGCATTTTCTAATATCAATTTTCTATTGCATTGCAAATTTTTTGGGGAAAATATATTGCAAGCTACTATAAACCTCATCAAAGCATAATAGCACATTTTTTTTGAAAAGCTCCCCAATTTTCAAATTTTTAAAGATTTCTGCAGTTGTGTTGGTATTGCTAGTAACTACACCTACACGTTTAATCTTAAGTTGCATATTTGGTCATAAATGAAATCAATTTTGTAATTAATTGGGTTTTGCCGCGATTGTAAATTAATGGGTGGAGATTAAAACGCGAATTTCCTATCTGCATTGTGAATAGTTTCCACCTCAAGAAAAATTACCTCTAATTTGACTTACCTGAACCAATAAACCAACTATTGGATGAGCATAGAGACCTACATGGTGCTATTTCCTGGCTGTATCAAATTGGATGTTCCAGACAGCCACTGAATTATTGGGATCCGATATTAATTAAATAATTATAAAATTCCTTTCTTTTTGCGATATATAGACAAGGATTATATTGTTCATCTTTCCCTTTGAAGATGGCCAGCACATGTTAATGTTGCAAAAAAAATCCATGTGTGCTTGGCCAGATTCGAACCGAAATGACCTAACACCTATAGATATATCTATCGCTCCTCTACAACCATGGCTTGATAGCTCAGTTGGCAATAGTGTGTGCTAGTAACCAGGGCGCGCCAGAGTAAATTCATAGGAGGGGCAAACATCATGGGGGGGGGGGGGGGCCGAAACGTACAATGACTCATTTTGGGGTTAAACCCCTAAGTTTTGATTTTTGCTGAAAACAAACCCGCTGTTTTTCCTAAATTTGGTGAAAATCTCACGGGCCGGCCTTCCCTCCTCCCCCCCCCCACGAGGAGGCCCCCCCCCACCCCCCGCCCCTGCCCCTTTCTCATCCCCTTGCTAGTAATGATTAAGTATATAAATTCGGCAAGCAACAGGTTTTTTTCTCTCAAAACTACGTACGCTGGCCATCTCCAGGGAAAGATAAAAAATATACATCGTTGTCTACCTGGAAACTAATAGCATAAAATTTCAGATCATAACAGTTCGAACTTTACCATTCACAGGTATAGTTTAACTATCCAATTACCAATGCAGCTCTGCAAATATCAAATTTTGAAAAAATTTGGGGTTCTTCCCAAAAAATGTCCACTATTGCATGAAGGATTCTTCAGTTGTTAACTATGTATAATTCCCAATAGTCAACTATATCTAAAGATCACTTTTCAAAAATTAGGAGTACCCAATTTAAGGATATTCTGCTAGGACAATGGTTTAGGGCACCAAGGGTAAGCATATGTGCTTAATGTGTTTCAAAACTGACTGACTTTGGGCACCTAACATGTGGTACCAGATCCAATAGCTGTGGGGCTTTTTCTGCTATTAAAGGGACATTTTGTGACCCATAACCTTGCTTCTCAACACCATAAGATTTTTCAAACTTGAACCAAGGGCCAAATAATGCATATGTGCCTAACTTACATGCAATTACATTTCGTAATATCTATCCACAAGGAACCGGACGTGACTATACAGTGGCCATAGGGCCTGCGATACATAATACATTTGCTCAAAAGGGGAAAGGCATTGTAGAATCAATTGAAATTTGGGAATATGTTTTGAAGGATTATCTGTTGAACCATGAACAGAAGGAAGGGGTGAGATCTCAAAATGCCCTTAAGGATTACAAAAGTAAATAACATGAAAAGCGAGGGAAGCTCGCCCCCCCTTTGCAACTGAAGGTTTTCTGTGACTGGTTTTTAAGTGTTCCTACAACTGAAGGAAATGGCGAGATCTGGGCTGAAATCATGGTTGCTATCAAATAAGTTAAAAATCTGTAGGAATATCAAAAAATCGTCTGGACATTGACATTGATACGTTATTTGATCCGACATACCAATTTTAACCGTATTTTTACAGGGAAACACTGAACTGAAAAAGTTGCTCTGGACCTCCAGTGTCCACGGTGCATGCTGTCTCAACATCCAGTAACTCAAAAAATTTTGGTGATAACTACCCAATTTTACTGACTGATGGGTAGGAGATACGATGATCTTCAACAAAATGTTAGCTTTAAGGTCTGAATGTTCCACTGTACAGGAACGAATGGACTCGTTATCTACCGGTGTGAAACCTTAAAGCCCCGGATGTTTAAACAGGCAAGGGACATGGGACAATTATCTCAAAACAATAGAATATTAGGGTTTTCATGCATGTTCTCTGCACAACTGACCCAAAATAACTGACAGTAGTGACAAAATTCATTTAGCCACCAAGGATTTGAAACTGGAACCCAGGAACATAAAGTTTTACCTTGTTCACAACCACTTGGCCATTAATGAAAAAAACCCTGAAAATAATTCAATATCCTCTCGATTTCTTGGAACACATGCACCAGTTGTTCAAAGTGATGAAGATGTAACACATTGTATGTCAAATGTCATGGGTGTAATAACTAATAAATTCTCTTACTATTGGACCACAGCAAAGACGGCAGGAACATCGCTGTGCAGGATTACACCCCCCCAACTCAGCTCATGCACTGCTGCTATTTGAAAACATGGATATTTACTTCGGATTTCCCACAGAAAAATCGAAGACTGTTGTAGAATTTTTGGGCGGTCCAAATGGTTACTTTATACCCACCTAAAAAAAACCGCTTAAGCAGAGACATAATTCTAACCGGTCACAAGTTTTTTTAAAACCCTATTATTAAACCCGGATATCGAATTTCCACAGACGTCTACTAAAGTCTGTTGAAGAAACTCTATTTTGAACAATGGACAGGTCATAAACAATAGCTCAGCAGGACGTTGTTGGCTGCTGTGATATGGGAATTAAATAAATATCTATGATGAGTTCATTAAAGAAACTACTAAGTGATTATAGCGAGTAATACAAACTTCTCATGACATGGTACACAATAAGATTGAGGGCCAGTGATTACATAGTGAGTGTTGTGTTGATGGTATGTGTATATATGGGAAATAAATTTTTTACCTGTAATGACTTGAAACAACCAGAGTCTGAAGGTCTCACCGACTTGAGTCTTGGTTAATCAGTCACCCAACTCGACTCTAGATGAGATATACGGGGAAAAACGAGTCCAACTATTTGCAATGATCACTTAGGCATGTTACTGATATCTATTTCTGTTACCCAAGACTCAACATTAACTTAACAGATACAATGAGAGGAGAGGAGAGTGACCCGATTGACAACCTTCCCTCTGCTTTACCCTATCAAAGGTGAGTTTGGATCAAAAAAGATCTAATATTCTCAATACTCCCGTGAAATTTACCAGGCTTGACTTGGATTTCAAAATATAATTTTTTGTATAGTATTAAACATATTCATCACCTATACTAACTCCAGATTAAGATGAATCAGATTCTTGTTTCATGCAGTAAGGATTTTATGCACAGTAATACAGCTCCCTTATTTTGGCAAATACCTGTGAACCTGTTTGAGTGCATTTGTTTTGCATAATATAAAACTAAATATGTAATTAAACAGTAAAATGCTACAAGCATTACAGTAACCTTGAAAAAATATTCCTGATACTGTATGGGAGTTAACGTTAATTTTCTATCTGTGCACACAAACAGTTGTTTTCAAGTCGACTGTGTAAACTTTGATAATAACAATAAAGACAACTGGCAAATTTGGCACCTCCACGAAATGCAATTCAGCCCAAATCGGTCATCATTCAATTTTCCCGGCCTTTGTATTCAGTCTTGTATCATTCCGAAAAATGAAACATGTTTTAAAAAATGATCCCCAGGCTAATGTTTTGATTCCAGATTAAGCAGTTTTAAGGAATTTATTGGACTCTAACTAATCTATTGGCACATATATCGTGAAAATCCAAGATGTACCAGATGGTTTTCATGGTCATGGGAGTATTCCTTGCAAAAAAACCACCATTTTGCATTGCTTCATTTTTGTGCAGTAGTAGACGATTTAAAGATGCCATTGTTTGTGATTTGTGACCCACTCCTACAAACCAGAACAAGTTGCAGTGAACTTATTCTTCGTTGTCCAGAACCAGTCAGAAATATCTAAATCCCCTGTTCATTAAACTTGACAATGAAAAGCAAGTCAAGCTATGATTTTAGTATCCTTATATGGGCTAATCCCACTAAGCCAAGTGATGGATTTAAGTCTGAAATTAATTAAAAATTATTCTTTTTTTATATTTAATTAAATGTTGATCAATTTGGTATTCTTTGCATTTAAAAGCATCTGTGCTTGTGGCAGACAAACGAATGGAATTCGAAACAGTCGCATTCCTTATGTAGAACAAAGTACAGGAAATGCTAACAATCACTGTGCTTTATGTAGGCAGTTGTCTGGCCACTTTGGTTGGGGTGAATTGAATTTGAATAGACAGTATAACAAAAAGGTCTTGAACCTACTATAGTAGGATTTTTTATTCAGTGCATTCAAGTTTGGGGAGTGGCGACAATTCCATTCGTCTGAGAGGTTGTATGCTTTACCCAATCCAATTTACAATAGAAATCCGAGGCGACACAATTACCAGATCCGATTAGGCATGGTTATAAAAGTCACTTTTCCATGAAGAAATATACTAGGCAAATGCATTGGAATAAATCCAAAACACCAGGCTTGAAACAAACTTGAAGCATTCAACATAAGGAAAATGATACGAACTAAGTAAATTATTACTCACCAAAGTTCTTTTAGTCACTAAGGAAAGTTGGAAAACCAAAAACGTTTACATTTATTCGTCTTTTCCAGAAAAAATAAGATTGGTGATTTTATTAAGTACTTGTGTTTTGGTCACTCATAACAAACGAAATATACGTGGCCTAATAATCCTCTTCACCAACCTCGATGTTCTGACACTTTATCCGTTCTTTGACTCCAAAACAAAGAAATTGATCGCGTGTCTAGATTTTATAACCAACTATTCAAATGAATATAGCGGCTATGAACCTTTACAATTCAATACAAATTAATTATGTACAATGGGTTAACGCATCTTATTCTGTTGAACACGTTGAGCATTTCAGCTGTTACTACGGGCTTTGTAGTTCTTGATCTCAACGCATCTCCATCAAATGAGTGCCATACTATCGACAATAGGCGTGTAATGACAGGAATAAAAAATCAGACTATAGTCGGAGCGATATTGTCCATGTTATGTCCTGACCGTAAAGTTGAGTATATACACAATCTTTTTGCTGAACGTGATAGATAAGGGTGTGTAGAACTAGAATCTGAGTATCTGCCGGGTGCCACCTTGGCCCCTTGGGTTTTTTGAGGATCCAGACGGCGTTGGCATAGATGATAATTATCTATTCGACCCTATATTATCAAATTATGGAGTTGAGTTAATAAATATACTATAGGACCCAAGTGAACAAAGGCATGGCACTTGTAACAGGAGTACATACTTTTCAAATTCCAAATGGAAGCCAAATCTAATATTTTAAAATATGCCCTATAGCAGCAAATACCTGGGATGAAAAATAACATGAAGTACTCGAGATTAATTTGACACAATAAATGTTTTTCTGATACTTTTAAAGTTGTAACATGACGTCTATCAATGTGGCAGCCAAAAACGTTAATCTTGGATTTCTCAAATTGTCCAATGGTGCCAAGGTGGCTCCCGGCAGATTATTATTCTGCACACCTAATCTATTAGTTCAGCACCCCCAAAATTGTGTAATACTTCAATAATACGGTCACATGAACGTTCTCTATGATATACTGATTGATTATTTTAATGATTAACTCAGGGGGGACATGAACTTAACAGCAACGGTAAATTCAAATCAGCATCCCTACATCCCACGGACATGAGTGCTAGTCTTTTTCCAAGACACGGTCGGAGGGCTCTTACACATATCGGACAAGACCTTGATAAAGGCTAAAAGTGGTCACGGAATATTTAAATCTTAAATGACCGTTATGCAAATTACACTGTTTGCAGTGAGGTTAATCAACTAACCTCGACGGATTTGACATCAATAATTTTTTACCATAAATTATTAAGATCGTTGAATGAAGGTCTAAGAGGTGATTGTAATGTCACTGGACTGAGGCATAGCCGTAGAAAAATACACGTAAGAATTCCCTACTTAATAATCGAGCAGGATGGTCTGACCCCCTATGATTAACTGGTATTCACATGGACCTTTATTCAAATAAAAAATTCCTTTAAAAGGAATTGCACGTTCAATCATGAATGACTCATGTTTTTTTTGTTATTTTTTAAATTTATATTGACCATTTAATGATAATAGTATTTTAATTAATCATTTTTTGTACTCAGAAATCGTAAATTCAATCTGCTAGTATATTTTGAAAATTTGGAAAGAATTGAGAGTATGGCTTTTAAGTAGAGAATTGTTGAGACAAGGACTCGTTAGAAATATTAAGAGGCTAATTTGCATAATTGGGCTGTACTTTGTGTCAATCGGGTTTTTGTTGGAAATCTTTTAAAGTAAGGCTGATTATGTTCGAAGTTATAACTCAAGTCTGTTTATAATTAAACCAATAAGCCCAATGAATATAAGTATAAAATAAAAGGACACATTTGTATAATTTAGCCATATTTGTCTTCATTTTTATAGTTATATATTTTGCTACCTTTGTGTATTTGAAGTACATGCTTTCGTAACATTAAATCCTGGGCTTTGACTAACTATCCAAACAGTCTTTTTACTTCCCAAAGGTCAAAAGTTTATTTATCAAGATGACAAAGGGTGTTTAGTCGGCATACATCTATGGCAACATTGTGGGTGTAATTTGCCTATTTATAGCAATATTTTTGTCTACATTTTGTTTACACACAATTTTTTTTATTCATTTTTTTTTCCCATTTCTTTGCTTTGCTTGTATTTGAATTTAAACAATGCTCAAGATCTTTCTAAATTCAGGCTACATGTTTTTGTTTATTTTGTCTTGTTTTCAATGCATGTAGTTTGCACAATTCATCTTAAAATAAGAGACCGGAACATAAAATGCATACTGCAATGTATTAAAATGATATAGTTTAAATAACTAGCACTTAGCCGCTGCTGAACAATTATGGCATGATATACGTTGAGGCTACGAGGCTACGGAGCACATTACATCACTTATGTTTTGTGCAACTGCACTGTTGGGTGGAGTTCCCGGGCAAGCTACACTTACCGGGAGGTGCAATAGCTGATGCAACTGCGTATTGCACGCTGGCACTTTCAGCGTCATCTCTGGTTCCACCAGATGCCCGGCCCCGATGTCTCTCTAACTCAGCGGTGTATCGCTAACACAAGCAAATATGTATTCTTCTTACTCCACACAAATAACAATGACTATTTAACGATTTCCGATGGAATATAGATTGTATGATTTCATGAGAAATACAAATTATGCTTGCTCTTAAAATTTCAATAAAATTTGTTAATACACTTTGTGTACGTGCATGACACGCGGTGTTTAATCAAGAAGTTTTAGAATGTAAGTTCTAGAATCACCCCTGTGTGGTGGCTTGCTCCACTTAATCTCTAGGAAATCATGAAGAAATTACTTCTGGGGTAAAAGCGATACCAATGCACGTTTCGGCTTGCGCCGCACGTGCGAACAGTGGTGTTTGTCACTGCTACTTGTTCTGGGTTTTTGAAGGAGTGGGGTCACATTTATGCTATCGTTCGGCCACAAGCCGTGAACTTCATTCGCGCCTTTTGTGCTCACTGAAGTTTGCAAGATGATATATTATCGCTGGTTTCTGTTTCGGTATTGTTTGCAGCATTGTATAATATAGCATAGGGAATAAAGGTAGCAGCTTCCATGATTGTACAGTCATGTACATTTGTCACAATATGTGATTTTTTTTTTGCAAGAATACTCCAATGACCATGAAAACCATCTGATACATCTTATTTAGCGATATTTTCATTACGTATGTGTGCCGATCAATATAGATTCATGCCAATAAATTCCTTTAAATATCCTAAACACCCAGGGAAATGATGTAAGCTATGGGTGCCACCATATTTTTATAGTTTTTGTATATCTCTCTTCTGTAATTTGCAGCACCGGGTCAAAGGTGTACATGAACTCAAACAAAACAGCATTTTGTATGAATGTCGCTGTATTTTTTACTGATAGAATATGATTTTGGCAAAAATTTGACTTCAGTAATTAAACTAATACTGAAAAATCAGTTGTTTTTTGCTCAAGTGTAAATGCATGTAGTGAAATTTCACTGATCTTTCTGTAAATGTTCCCAGTACTAGTTAGAGCAAAAATTTACAATGTGCACTTAAAAAAGAATTTCAAAATATTGCAAAAGTTATAGACATATGTTGGCAGAATTGCTGCACATTTACTCTAAAGTTTTAGCAATGTGTGGTGTAATTTAGTACTTTATCATGGTATTTATGTTTCTTAAAGAGACATGAGGACATTTCTAGAAAAGTTTCTTTACAACTAGTGCAATTTTCAAATGTTTTAAAGCAGTTTTTCAGATGGCAGCCAGGTTGGTGGTGTATAACCTTGACGATCAGTTCTTATCCATCAATTGGGATTTCATTACATCATGCTTCAATACTTTATAGCCATGTTCCTCATATGCTGAGCTCCACATCTCATGTCCATCTAGATACATTGGATGAGATTGCAGAAGAACAAGATGCCCAATATTGTTTTAATGCCAGTGGTCTTTTGGATGCATGCAGTGTCAAAATTCAAAAGATATTCTGTTAAAACATACGTGTAGTGGTCTGATAATGTGCATAATGGGGAATCAGTTGACACGCACTAAGCTTGTCATGATGCTAAGAACATCCTCAAAAAGAAAAGAAGGTACACTCATTTAGCAATATTAAATGCAGAAAGTCTGGCTGAAAGTTGTGACATCTCTATAGAGTTTGAAGTGCATACTCCATCGATGTAGGCAGCAAGCCAGAAAAAGGCATCTTTATAAGTGCACATGCCTGCATCTCCTTTAATGTCAGGGGGGGACTTGCCATCATAATGATAGAAAAACACCTCCCGGTTGGCGCAGGTCCTGTCCAGCCTATGGTGCTTCACATTAGATACTTGGCAGCTACGCTCTTGCATGCTCACTACACTACGACGAAGTCTGGTGGAGCAATTCCTGCTAGGCCTAGGATGTATAAGTTCTTCGTTGGTGTTGGACGAATACATCCTGTGACAAGCGGCAGGAGGCACTAATGCTGAATCAAGCTTCTTGGCATAGGTTGATCTTCCCATGCAGGACACATACTCTGCACTGAATAGCCCAGGTCAGTGCCGTCGATCAATGGAGTGGTTCGAGCACCCCATCTTGTCCAGTGAGTTTTCAAGAATAATTCTTAGTTAAGAATTCTTAGTTATTCTTAGAATACATATGGGGATTGGAATAGACACATTTCAGGTTGACCATTCTTTTCATGTGCACAGAGAGGGTTGTCGTACATAGTTGCCCTTGGTGTCTTTACACCTTCCCCCACCCCTCCCTAGGCCCTTTGAAACCTGCTATGCCACTGGCCATGATGACTAAATGAACACGTCAAATAATTCAGAAAATTACCATCAGACAATTACACAAGCCATAACAACAAAACGAAACAACACATACAACATACATTATAGGAAGGGTATGGGACGGGGTTTGGAGGCGCATATTTGTACCATCAAGCAATAATGTACAGAGTTGGAAAAGGTAGGAAGAGGAAGACAAGAGGTAGCTTAAAAAGAGGAGGTAGAGAGGAGGATTAAAAAGAGGAGGGAGAAAGAGATGATAGTTCCATATGAAAGGATTGATGTACGCCTGTGATGAGGGTTCTTCTGAGTTGTATTGATCTATATGTTGTTTAGGTGTGCTTTCAATATTTGTATTTGGGAGTTCATTCCATATTTTGGAACTGTGATAGTGAGTGCTTCTTTCTCTAGTTGTTTTATTGGAGAAGGAATTGAGCCTGTCTAGTATTGTAATGAATTAACTTGTCTAATTGTTGTGAAATGATTGTTAAAGTTTGATGGTAGTTTTTGTGATCATAATCATCATGATGAAGAGATAGTTTTGGATACATTATATTGATGTTGGCTATTTTGAGTATTGAGGGAATAATGGACAAGCACCAGATCTCCAAGCCAGCGCTACCTGAGCTGCTTCAGTTGATCCTCGCCTTAGGTGCTCAGTCAGGTCTCATGACCTTGCTGTGAAAGTCCCAAGGTCCAACTTGGCATCCCACAGAAGATCATTTTCCTATTCTCTGTAGGCTTATGGAATGCCCTTTCCTGCTCATGTAGCATCAAACCAGGACTTGAAGAGTTTCAAAAGGGAGGTTAATCGCTTATTTTGGCGCCAATCCGGCAGCGTTACTAATTAGATAACAGCTTTAATGCATAGATTAGCCTTGACATAAATTTTAAAAATCTCCCTATAATGTGATTTTGTGATACTATGAGATAGCCCAATTCTATGTTGAGGTGTGGAGTGGGTTTATGGTGACTAAAAGTATCCCAAATGAAACTGCAATAAGTAAGAAGAGAAAGGATAATTGTATTGTACATGTACAGTGTCGTTTAGTAAGCTAGCTTGATTGGTTCGGATTCTATGGGAGGCCTTTGGTTATGTTTTAAAAATGAGTTTAGGTTTGTGGGACTGAGAGCAATATGCGAATGTTGTTGACAAAAAAAGGGTTAGACATGGGGTGATATCATTCATGTATGTTTGAAAAGTATTGGGCCCAAATTGAAGCTTGAGGAACTGTGATTTGCTGCAGCTTGCCACTAGGTGGAATGTACACGAGATGAGTGCACGACTTGTAAGATAACTGACTTCACAAGGTTACACCATGAACTCCATAGTTATGAAGCTTGTACAAAGAATATTATGGGATATGGTGTTGAAAAAGGAGAAAAAGACGATTGTGCACAATCTTTTTGAGAACTCTTCATAAAGGATAGGACGAAAGAGGGGGTCTGTAGTGATGTCATGATGGTCTTTACTTTTGACGATGAGAATGGACTGGGCGATTGAGATGATTATGAACAATACCTGTGTTGAGCAACTGGTTAAAGTTTTTTTGAAGGTTAGTTTTTGACATCAGCCAAAATAGGCTGTTGATTAAAAGAATTGGGGGGAACGTTTTCACCAGAACAGATACACAGAAAATATACAGACACACACACTTACTAAAGTCCCCTATGTCCGCTTGCTTCGCAAAAAGTTAAAGGTCATGTATCCATAAGATGCCAAACAAGGTGTAGGTCAAGAATGTCAAAGAAGAACAAATCTTTTGTACAGGGGTCAAAATTTAAAAAATACCAACAGCTTCATTATATTTATCTTTTAACAAAAAACAGATTTCCCAATCGGCATCATCGTTGGCTATATCCAACAGAAGATCTATTGCACAAAAAACAATTAGGGTTTTAGTTCAGACGTATTTATACCTTCAAGGTGATATCTTGACACCTTTTCAGAATCCTTTGTCAAGGAAGATAATATAGTCCTTGGGCCAGAGATGTTTGGTCGTACCATCAGGAGGGACAAAGCCGAGTGTGCTATCAACTTATTTAGAAACATCTATAATAATTTTGTGTAGACATTCAAAGTAGTAGTAGCTTAAGCCTGCTACTTGCATAAACAAAATGGCTACCATTCACATGTTTTAGCAAATGTTGTCTTTAGAAGGAATTATTTTAGATGGAATAAATGCTAACATGTGTGGATTGACAATGGAAACCACCATAACTCAGTTCATAATTTTAAATTAAAAAACCTATCTGCATTAAATCAAAAAATGGCCACCATTTATACCATTTTGAGCATAATTTGACTTTAACCAAGTCAATGTTCAAAGTATGACATGGATGAACAAATACTTTTAAAGTTTCAATTAACACTCTTGTACTAAGATACCCATAACATGTCTTTATTAAGCATGAATGGAGCAAAGAGTGAGGGGGAAGGAGGAGGTTGCATAAACAAAATGGCCGCCTTTGAAAATTTCATCATAATTAGTTGCGGTCATATCCTGTCTTGTAGAAGAATTCTTTAGTGAAAAAATGCCTAAAACGAGGTGGTTTTGATAAGGACAACCCACCAGGACTCAAATCCATGCATTTTTATTAAATCTAATTTTGCAGATCACCAAAATGGCCGGCATTTCGGTAACTTTTGAGCATAAATTTGAACTTCATCAAAACAGGTCATTGGTCAATTTATCACATGGATGACTCCGTACATTTAAGTTTACAATTACACTATTTGTACTATATCGGATTATAATCATGTCTGTATTGCAAGAACTTCAAGGTACAACGTGAGCATGGGCTAATTTGCTAAACAAATGGCCACCATTGAAATTGCGCCATAACTATTTTCGGCCATACCTGACTCATAGAAGAAATATTTTATGTACAAACACAAACTGCAAAATGAGTGTTTGGATTAAACACAACCAAAATGAATTCATAGCCAATCCATTAGAGGGGGGAAAGGGTTCAGTTAACTCTAATTTGCATATCCAAACTGTCCGCCATGTTTGCCAAATAGCATTTCGGTACGGCGTTGCTTTTTGAATGGTAGCCCCTTTGAATCACATTGGCTTTTCAAAGTGTTAATGTATTACACTCAGAATAAATATGTCTATATACATAGTTTAAGCACTTAATTTGCAATATTGAGGATCCTTCCTGCTACTACAATGGTTTCAGTGTTATTTCAATTAAATTAGAGATGCATGCCTACTTTGGCAAATAAACATTGATCTTACCAACGCATTACATAAACTATTCACCAATCAACAAAGTTCTCATACAAGTATTTGCCAATGCCTTCTGTATTTGTCTCCTTTAATATCTGTTCTCTTCCTTTACAGTATTCATCATCACAACTGTCCAATGTCATGACCTCACCTTTAATGTTCACATGTCCAACTGAACAAATCTGTACAGGACACCCCATTAGCCATACAATAAACAGTCTGGCAAACTTGGCACATTATTGGGCACCGTATTGCAGGGTAAGAAATCTAAAACAACGTCTGCTGAAGGTTGCCACATTCATCCACTCTTGATGATTCAAATTACCATCTGGACGTGCCAATCCATCCATAACCATTGGGGCGTGAAGTGTCTGGAGAGGCTATTCTACGGCACCATTAGTTGCCCCCTCTGTGTGACGGGGGTTAGGCAGTCCTCACATGGAGGAAGCTGGCCAGATTCAATTTCACCTTACTTTGCCTCAAACAATTAGTACTGAAAGTTGTTCTATCTTTGATTGGTAATCTAGCTGCATTTCTCAACAAACATGAAATCTTTGAAGTTTGCAAAGAAGTCCATGAGAGATGTACTTGTAGGATTTGTGATTGGCCTGAGGAAGTACGGCTCTTAAAAAAGCTGGCAAAGCAAGGAGAAGGAGGAGAGACAAACACGACCCCTTTTTTCTGCCACACCATAAAATGTTGCCACACAGTCTGTACTCGATCCTCAAGCATGGCCTTCACATGACAATAGCTGACAATGTTTATGAGTGTGGACTTCAAAAACAGACAGGTACATCAAAGGTAGCATTCATATACAGTAAGTGATGTGAATCTGTCAGCGCATTTGCTGGCAAAGGCAATGTCCTGGATAAGCTCCTCAATCCACGTTTAAAAACTTCAGAAGTTCACATGTCGTTGAATCGATCACCCATCAAAGACGTGAATAACTTGGCCAGCTTCCTACATTGAGAACTGTCTGACCATTCATGCAGAGAGATGTTCATTGTCTGTGGTTCTGTTCACAACCACAGGTAGTGTCTGGAATGCTTTCAGTAGGCCCACCTTAGATCAGCCGATTCTGGTTCTAAATTTGTTGAGGCATCGCCATTCAGCCCATAGGAGGAGTCAGCTCTATGTGGAAGATGCTCACCCGGCTCAATACCAATAGATGGCACCTGGTTGATAGCAAGGTTCTTCACAATGCGGACTATCTTAAGTTCCTTAGCGAATGATTCAAGAGTTGGACTTTGCTTAAGAAACTCTCTATGGATTTGAAGGCGGTTTGGCAGCTGTGTCTCTGTCCGGAAATAGAGTGCTTTCACATTAGATATATACTTGGGCCGGCTACGCTCTTGCATGTACTCGCTACCTTGACGGATGTATGATTGGGGGCATTCATCTAAAATGTATATGTTCTCCGTTGCCGTGTTTGGACGAAGAAAGACATATTGTGATAAGCCAGCAGGAGGCATTAATGTTGAGTCAAGGTTTATGGCATGGGTTAATCTTTCCCACACAGGTCATTGTTGCTCAAACAGTGGGCAGACCAAGATTTGTTCCATTGCATGTGGTGCGGTCCACCACAAAAACAGGTAGTGTCCTGATCTACATCAGGTTAGCCTCCCTTCTGCAAGGAACCTTAGATCGGCCAATCTGTTTCTCAATCTGTTGAGGCATCGCCATTCAATATAATAACGACAGGTTCATGAAATCCTAGGTTGTCGTTGGGTAGATGTTGTGAAACCAGTGAGAGGTGGCGAGCATACTCCCTTGTGGTAGTCCATTCTTGAGCCTAATTCATCAGTTCTTCTTCGCTCCTAGCGAACAAAGGAGAACATCTTTTGCAAGCTACCAACAGCCCATATGGTGGCAAATACTTGTAATAAGAAACTTTGAGTGGTTAAGTTATGTATAATTGCGGTATGTTCAATTGTTACTGGATAAACAGATTGAAAAATAAGCGATTATTGTAATGACTGCAAAATGGTAATCTTATATAAAATATTGAATAATACTGAAAACAACTAATAACTGTAGTGCAAGAATGGATCATCAGCTATTCTGTATGAAAAATAAGTGGTTTTTTTAAAAACTATATCCCTACTTCCCTAGAGAAAAATCTGACTATCACCGCGAAACGAAACGAAAAATTGAGGGTGTGGTAGTAGTAGTCTTTGTTGTCAGATCGAGGAGCATTTCCCACTAACCCAAGGAAAGGATCCACCTGTGATATTTTTTTGTCAGGTGGGTTTAAAGGGCCGTAGTAGGGATTAGATAGACATATGAATTCAAGTGCAATAGCTTAACACTTAAACGGCCCATGATTGACAACTGGCCACCACTTTAAAGAGCAACGTAAGTGCTGAACTGTTGGGTAACAATGGCGGGTATTTGGGACATATGAATAAGGTTTATTAAATACGATGGCCATGAATTTTCATTGGGTGGTTTTTAATCAAACCCCTCTTTTAGCAGGTTTTGAACATAAAATATTTCTGCATACGAGTCCGAGATAGCCAAATAGTTATGGCGCAATTTCAATGCGGGCCATTTATGTTTTATCAAGTTTACTGCTAAGTTGTCACCTGGAAAGTCTTGCATACATAACCTGTTATAGATAATTTGTGCAATAGCGTAATTATAGACTTAGAGTGTAAACGTTCATCCATATGATACCTTGGATGTTGAAGCCAAATTATTCTTTTAAAATTCGAAAATGGCGGCCATTTTGGATTATGCAAATTAGGTTTATAAGAATGTATGTATTTGACTTCTGCTGGTTGTCCATTATCAAACATCTAATTGGTTGTAACGTTTTTTTACCAAAATACTCCTTCTACAAGACCGGGTCTGGCTGAAACCACGTTTGGAGCAACTTGAATGCGGCCATTTTTTTATGCAATTAGACAGGCCTTACGCCTACTACTTGAAAGTCCATCATGGCAGAAATTATTAAGTGAAGTGTCTTAAAACAAGTTGGTAGCACTCTCGTTGTGCCCTCTATATGGTACCCATATGTCAAATTTGCGCCTCGTATCCCAGCACTAATTTGCGACTACGCAGGCTCCCAACATTAAAATTGAAAATAGGTTACCTCAAGAGACTTTTTTTAAAATATATCGATAGTTTGAAAATCCAGGCTTACAAATCCCGAGGTTCGTAAAATTCGCAGGTCTGCAAAAAATAGCTTTTACGCAATAAAGAGATCTTGAAGAGGAGACGATAATCACTGGAAGTCCGTTGTTGAGCCCCTCTTGAGCCAAGGAGAGTTCCTAACTTGCTCGCTCTTGTATTCTGATTTGTCCCGAAATCTATTATTATTCACTAGCCTAAGGGGTGTTAAAATTTTTGCCATCACGCCTCCATATGATCCTTGCCATCTTTCACCAATTTGAAAAGATGGGGCAAGAGGCTACTGGACAGCTGCCCTCTTGTACAGAGGAAAGGCCTCTTTTGGCACAATCTTAAATAATTGCAGAATATGTGACCGGTTCTATGGAGACACAATAATCTCATCCGGTCTTTTTCTTTCTACGTTTCAACAATCAGAATTCCTTTCAAATTCCAGTATTCAGATATGCCGAGTTGGAAAATTACACCATGGAGGGGGACCATCCACCAAGTTTATGGTTCTACTCACCAAACCGGACATTGTGATATATTGGCCTACTGACAGGCGGATGACTCTCTTTGAGTTGTCGGTGCCATTTGAGCCAAATCAAAGCTCATGTTACCCAACTTGATCGGTTACGCTTCCTTGTTTCTGATATCACTGAAGCCGGTTTTTGCTGCTCACTTTTTTTTTTTTGCCCGTTGAAAATAAGGCTCCCGGGTTTAATTGACACAGGCAGCAAAAACAGTCTGACTCGCCTGTCAAAAACCTTCAAATCCCTTCAAATTCTCTGAGCATCAAACCCACTGATTAAAATCGGTGCTCATGTCTTCCTATTCCTTCTTCTTGCTAGACATGAGCCCCTGAATGTTATGAAATTAATTTTAATCTTCCTTCCGCATGGGTTTTTTTTTTGTTCCCCTTTTTTTTTTTTCTCGTCCTGATTCTATTTATTTGTTTTCTTTGTCTGCCCTGCTGCAATCGGCATGGATTGCAGTTGATCTTGGCTTTTGTATGTTGTTTTTTCTTTATGGTTAATAAGATGATTTAATAAAGGTGAAAAAATTAACATTTACAATTTTAGTTTCCGGCATATTTGAATAGAATATATTGAAAGCTATGATATTTGCAGGACTTTTATGCTGATTATTTTCTCTGGTATGCACATTTTTTTTTCTAATTTATGTACACTTTTCACTACTTTCATAGTTGAATAAATCCTGACACCACCACAAGTCATTACCAATGACTTGTGGATATGCTAAGAAGAAGACTACTTTCACATACCTATGGATGTTCTTCGAAGGACAATCTACCTTCAATTTCAAAATATATACAGTTATGTTGCCTACTGACCACAATTTTAAGTCGTCATCAAAATTTGGCTCAATGTGAACAAAATGTGTATCTTGCTTTTACTGCTTAATATGATATCTTGCACCAAATATCTTTACACAGCTGTTTGAAAGTCTCATTTATTATGACAAATCGAGAATAAAACAAAAAATATCAACGGCGACACACTTTTAACAACTTGGAGTATTTAGACCACTAAATACATCCTGTGTAAATTTGATGAAATTTCATTGCGGGCAAATATGATTTTTCATAAAAATCTAGTTTTACACGTCTTTCTATGGGAAATAGACATATAGAGGGCGCTATAACATACAAATTATGACCTTTGTAGGCCTATATGGCAAGATTCCCGCAATGGATTTTTCTGATTTTTGCGGGGGTAATAGCTCTTGCATGTCCCTACTTATATCAGTTGTCAAAATTGTGTCCCCATTGCTTAAAATTGCCCTAAAAATAAGAGACAATTTGCATGGGGTCAAACAGCTGTGTTTAAATTCAAGACATTTTTAAAGCTTCCAATGATATATTTACCATTGATGAACAAAAGAAAATATCAATTTACATTGTTGTCATATAAAAATGAAATTTAAAATCCATTTTTCTCGCATTATATCTTTTAACACTTTTTGAGTTCCATAAAGCTTACGAATTCTTAAGCTTTTCTTGAATTTGTGAATAATGTTATTAAAGTTATTAAAAGTTATTGGCAGTGGTTTAAAGGTTTAAGGTATGGGAAACATAATGTGACCTAGAATGCCCTCGGTTGTTTTACTGCACTGTTATAAATGTTCTTAAAAAATGTTGTTTTAACGTCAGTCGGGACTCGAATCATGCAAATAATTGTAAAAAGGGACGCAAAATGCACAAATACCCATAAAAAACATCATTTTAACTGTTGTGCATCCCAGCTGCCAGTTCAGTTAAAACAACATTATTTTAATAAACATTTTTAACAGTGCATAGGCAAAGTAAGACACTGTTGCAATACTTCAGTAATTTCAGACTTACAAAAGCATTGCAACAGTGTCCTTAGACACTGTTGCAATGCTTTGTACGTCCGAAATGACTGAATTGTCCTATTCCTCTTACCTGCATTAACCCTTCCTCATCTTACCAAGAGGGGGTGGTTACCACCCCCTAGTTAACTTTGCTCTGGTGCACTAAAATGCCAAAAGCTTTTATAAAAAGCTTCAGAGTAATCATTTTCTCATCCTTTCCATTCATTTTAGTGAATAAAATGTGAAGATATAGCACCTTCACCGGGTTAAGGCATGCTGTCAAACAGTAGGCGATGTGGTTACCACCCAAGAATTTTATATGGTACATTAAGTTTATGTAAAACTAGTCCATTGCCATTGTTTAGAGCTGAAAACCGCATGAAAATCTGATATTCCTACTTTTTCCTGACTCGTGGACCTTATATCATTGTGATGCGATACTACTTATGTTAGTACTTATTTAGTATCAATGGAAAGAGGAAGACCATAGCTATCCACTGGTATCAAATTCATAAGCATTGGGTGCTTTATAACAAATTCTCGAAGGGGGTTGTAACCACCCCATCTTGGTAAACCGTGTTACGAAACAGGCTTGGTAAGACGAGGGTTAAGATACTCAAAACTATTCTTTATTTCATTCGTATGAGTGCCATCAATAATTTGGATAATCTTATCCAAATCGGACCCCCCTGTACAACTGAAATTATCCTTTTTTTTTATTTTTGCTGTTTTTAAACTAAAAATTTTAGCCTAACTCAAAAACTTTAGGCTGCAGATATTAGACAAGTAAAAAAAAGAAATGTCACATTTACATTGTTGTCATATAAAAAGAAATTTAAAATCCATTTTTTCTCGCATTAATTTTTAACACTTTTTGAGAGTCCCATTAAAGCTTACGGAATTCTTAAAGCGTTCTTGAATTGTTGAATACTGTATTAAGTTTTACAAGTTATTGCGCAGTGGTTAAGGTTAACGTATATGGGAAACATAATGTTGGACTAGGATGCCGCGGTTGTTTTACTGCACTGTATTAAATGTTCTTAAAAAATGTTTGTTTAAACGCCGTCGGGACTCGAATCATGCAAATAATTGTAAAAAGGGACGCAAAATGCAAAATACCCATAAAAAACATCTTTTAACTGTTGGGCATCCCAGCTGCCAGTTCAAACAACATTATTTTAATAAACATTTTTAACGTGCAAGGCAAAGTTAAGACACTGTTTGCAATTACTTCAGTAATTCAGACTGTACAAAAGCATTGCAACAGTGTCCTTAGACACTGTTGCTGACAATGCTTGTACCTAGTCCGAAAGACTGAATTGTCCTATTCTCTACCTGCATTACCTCACTCATCTTACCAAGAGGGGGTGGTTACCACCCCTGTTAAACTTGCTCCGGTTGCACTAAAATGCCAAAAAGCTTTTATAAAAAGCTTCAGAGTAATCATTTTCTTCATTTCATTCATTTTAGGAATAAAATGTGAAGAATATGCACCTTCACCGGGGTTAATTAAGGCATGCTGTCAAAAGGTAGGCGATGTGGGTACCCCCCATGAATTTTCTATGGTACATTAAGTGTATGTAAAACTAGTCCATTGTTTAGCGCTGAAAAACCGCATTTATAAAATCTTGATATTCCTACTTTTTTTCCTGACTCGTGGACCTTATATCATTGTGATGCGATACTACGTATGTTAGTACTTTAGTATCAATGGAAAAGAGGAAAGACCACAGCTTCCATGGCTATCAAATCTAAGCATTGGGTTTGCTTATAACAAATTCTTCGAAGGGGTTTAACCACCCCATCTTGGTAAACCGTTGTGAAAAGCCTTGGTAAGACGAGGGATAAGTCTCCAAAACTATCTTTATTTCATTCGTATGAGTGCCATCAATAATTTGGGATATTCTTATCCAAATCGGACCCCCTGTACAACTTGAAATATCCTTTTTTTTTATTTTTGCTGTTTTAAACTAAAAATTTTAGCCTAACTCAAAAACTTTAGGCCTGCAGATATTAGACAAGTAAAAAAAAGAAATGGCTCGTATTTTAACACTTAAGCAATATTGCACAGTTTTTTGAAGGAGCGCCCCCAATTTTCATAAATTGATATTTTATGCCACAGCTATGTGGTAATTGTCTATATAAAACTATACATGCGAACGAGGGAATGATCCAAAAATGCGTATTTATCATAACATCGCGATTTATAATTAGAATTGGGATCCTATATTGTACTTAACGGCAGAGATGGGAATGCTAAGTTTATGTCATGCCATATGAAATAGTGCCACCTCGAGAACATAACCTCTAGCTTGACTTGCACCGTTATCGGCACTATCCCCTTCGCTACCAAAGCATCTCCCTGCCTATCCGTGCTAGTGCCCACTTTTTGTCAATCACCCTTCTTCCGTCTGCACCCAGTTTATTCCCTCTCCCTTCCCTTCCGCCAAGATCCGTGCTAACCCCCCTCACCCTCAGTTCTCTATTTTATCCACTCCGCCTCCCCCCCCTCCTTATTCCTCCACACTCACCCTTCCCCCCCCCCCCATCTGAACCACTAAAATAACAAAGGATGAGCGTAGGGACACGCACATGACGCGATTTCCGGCTATTTCACCGTGGAAGGCCATTCCAGCAGCCCATGGAATTATTATCGGGGATCCCCGGATAATAATTTTTCTATTACAAATTTCCTTCGTTTGTGAGACACAGACATTTTCGAGCTTAACAATTCACAGGTATGTTTACTAGCCAGTCCAAAGCAACCATTCAAAAATCTAAAATTTTTTTTGAAAAAAATTGGGGGCGCTATTCAAAAAAATGTGCTAAATTGCTTTAAAAAGGTGATTTCTTGATTCCAGCACCTTCTGTTTTATTCATTGTTCACTTTTTATCTGATCCCAACTCTGAGGGTTTTGTGTTATGAGCAAATGCTCATTCCCACAGTCCCATAGGCTTCTGTGCTATAATTTCTGTTGTTTACGGACAGAAAATAAAAATGTGGAATTTCTTGCAGATATGACCGAATTTGCACACAAGATTTGGTACATGGTTACTAACGCTAACGGTTCAGATGATTAGAAAAAATCTCAAAGCTTTGTGAGGCAAGTCAGGGGGATGAGGGTGTGGATTCACAAAATTTCCCTTTAAGTGATAAGGTCTCTACCCACTTCCGTTGGTTGCATAGTGGACCCCTCTGAATTTGAAAAAACTGCCATTGGAATTTTTTTACCAAAAACCTCTGGTCATTGAAGGAAGTGTACATATCAACACAACCACCTAAAAGGGAAGAAAAGAAGGAAAATGTAAATCGGTCAAAACAGATTCAAAATGCGGTTCAAACACCGATATTAAGACAGTAGCAATTCCTCCTGCCCGAAATGGAAAAATCGCTTCCCAAAGTTACGTTTCCATAAAAATTGGCTATACTATCAGGACATAAATACCAATACATTGCTGAAATTAAAAAAGTTTTTTTTTTAGATAATAAGGAGTAAAACCGTCCAGTGTTGGGGCAGATTTTCAAGTCAATGTCCACAATATTAGGGAAAAATTCAAATTAGGAATTCAAATGTCAATATGCCAACATAATGTCCATACAATAGGGATACCAACAGAACAAATGTCCACCTAGCCACACCAATCTCACAATAGATAATTCAAATTCAATAGGGACAATAAAAATCCAAATAAGAAATTGTTATCTAAGTAAGCGATCACTAGTGCATAACTTCACTGATAATAGGTACATCAAATGCGGCATTGTTATTCCAAACCGGGCAAAATTTTAGCAGCTGTAGATTAGGAGATTCTAAAATTTTAGCAAATAAGGTCATAAAACAGAATATTTTCAGCATGCGATAAGCAGCAAATTTATGATGCCTATAACGCTTTGAGGACTAGTTAAGTGGCAATTTAGGCTTCCCCTTGACATCAAGAAGAACACTGCCTATACAAGGAAGCCTCGAATTTATGGCATATAAGATACTAACATGCAGATGTTGAACATTCCTAAGTTCAAGATTCACCCCCTGGGCTTCAAGCAAATCAAAGCTGAACTCCAAGTACTGCTCTCAAATCTCTCGCAACCACATTGCAATGTGTTGACCTGGACAGTGTCGTGATTTGAAAGACGGTTGGAGGATGTTGTGCAGAGCGAATAAGTCCACGTACGGAGGCACTTCGGATCCATATCAAAACTGGTTGATGAAATTGGAGGAAGTAGTAAACATCAAATTCATCTAATCTATGAAGCAAGAATAATCTACAGACAAGAGAAGGCAGAGGAGATGACGTGTAAGACTGGATCAGGGAGGGAGAAGCCAGAGTGTTGCAGGAGACGTGGACACAACCTGACCGTAAACATTTGCAGTTAGAAAGGGACACTTGGGTGTATATATTAACTTCCTGGAAGGTGTATTCCGATTGTCACTGGGCAGGACACGTTATTGATCTTCGACAGCTGATTGTGGTTTACACCAGAACAGAATAAACAAAGATCAATAATATTTGTGTTTGGGGTCAAACTGTTCAGGTCATGATGCATGTTATTACGCTTATAAATTTGGGATATTCACACGCAAAGGCTCTTTTGATCTCAAGTCGGAATTTTAATACGCACGAATAGAAATTACAGAATCAGAAAAAAGTACTGCCTTGTCTGATTTCAAGCCAATCACTTGCAGTTTATGTTAGTACATCTATGCCAGTAACAAAGTAACAAAATATCATCAAATCGCTGCTTATCCCTTTAACTACATCACCTGGAGGGTGATATTGATGTAAAGAAAAGAAATGGGCTATTCCTTGGTAATAATTCATTTAAAAATATGATGTGCAAAGTAGATTTTGAGGTAGAAGTCGCACCTCAATCATGATAATTTTGAATATCCACTCATTTAAAGTCAGTATGTAACATTTGATTCCCCTAGTGAACATTTGCTTTTCCTACATGTACGTGGATATTTGACCTAGCCATTGGACATTTGATTTCCCCCCCATTGTATATTTTGATACCTAGTGGATATTGGAATGATTTGGACATTAATATATTCTATGTCCTATTTCTTGACATTTTATTTCCCTATGTTGATTATTACTGTACAAGTGTGGACATTTGACCTGAAAAAAATAGTTTTGCATCTGATAATATGAGCACAGTCATCCATGTGAGGTCTCGCTTTATTCCTTTGAATACAAAGGCACGTAACCTATTATCATGAAAAATTCGACAACTGAACAGATTTGACACAACAGACGTTGTATTTAGGCCAAGTTGAGGGAATTCTATAGAAAGAATATTCCAGGCAGTGCCGGACAAAATTGAATCATCTTGTACTTGGGTGTGTCCCTTATGAATTTTAGAATTAATCACAATCCAAAATATGACAAACCCAGTGAAGCAATGGAGGTATATTCCTTTGAACTCTTCATTCTGCTGCAAACAAATCATTTTATTTCATGGGTCCAAAACTGTGGAACACTCTCCCTTCTCCACTCCGATCAGCTGATTAAGACACACGGTAGTGTGTCCACCAAGTTTTAAAAATAACAACTAAAAAACACAAAAAAACAGCCAAAAAAGCATTAAAACAGCCATGATACAAACGACACACACCGTGAGTATATTAACAGAAACAAACTTCCCTTTGTTTGACGCGCGTTTGACGAGAAATAGCACTAGGTGGCAATATCATCAATAATCACTTAACCGCTCGCAATACACAACCAGAGCATGTATTTCAACCCACAAAAGTATATTGGACACATTTCATGTGCAACATATGAAATAAGAAAACGGAAACGATGAATTAGAAGTACTTTCAAGCGGTCACTTATAATGATTATTAGTGGAAAGTGCGAAACTCCTACAAGTGGTCTCACAGACTTACAGCCTTTATTACGAAATGGATAGTAGCCAAACTTAATACATAATTTCTAGTTATCCTCATGATGTGCCTTTTAGTGATAATATTGAAGATAATTCACTCTATGCAAAGAAAATGATGTTTAATGGGATTCTTTTGTTCAATATCACTACTGAACCATCACTTGCTATCATATCCAACAATTTGCGTGCCATGCTATAAGCTTCCTTCTTGGCCGAGCGGTCTAATCTTTGGACTTATTGATTTTACTGTTGGATAGTCTGTTTCAGTTCGAGTCCAGCGGTAGCCCCACTTTCAGCCCCATTAAAATTCACAATATAAGATCATTTTCTTTACTTACTGTCATCTTGGCCATTGAGTTTATGGGAATGGATTAATAATTATCTTAGTTTCCAACATTACAAATCTTTCCTATATATGTATTTCGCAGTATTCAGTTATTGTCAAGATCAGGCAACATCAAGAGTTTTTGGGCAGTTGATTTTACACTAAATGCATCTCATAAAAATAACAATGGGATTTTTAATAAAAAAATATATATCAAAAAACTGTTACTTAGAGGAATGGAGCACCACAAATATAAAATAATCAAGTTGATGTAAAAATATTCGAATCGAAAATCATAAGACGAACCAGTTGGGACAATTTATCAAGAAAACGAGCATTCCAAATAATCGAGAAAAAGTATGAGAGTGTCATTCAAGCTAACAAATCTACATGTGATTATGTCACACATGTCATGAGCAAAGATTATGAAATAAGGAAAAGGAAACGAGAGTTAGAAATGTTTTCAAACGGTTATTTGAAACGATAATTAGTTGCAACCTAGGAAACTTCAAAAAACGGCCTCACAGACCTACAGCCTTGTGGACGAAATGGATGATATTGGCGAAATTTAGTACATTATTTAGATATCCTCATGATGTGCCTGATAATGCTAATCTTGAAAATAATTGAACATTCATGCAAAAACACATTATGTCAACAGTTCTTGTGTTCAACATACTGATCCATCACGTACTAGCATTACAACAAATCAAGTCGTGTTCTGTAAGCTTCCTCTGTGGCGTAGCGGTGTAAGCGATATACACTTATTGATTTTCCTTTTGGTAGTCTGTTGTTGTCAGTTGGTCCGCGTGGGGGCCCCACACTTCGCATTCTGCTGTATTAATTCTGGTGGTTCATTCTCTTTAATTTTGGTTATGTAAGCCGTACCAGGATTGATTCTCTGGTTCTTTTACGCGGTTTTCCCAGGAGTTTTTTCCAGTTTAAAAGGATTTCTGAGTGTTGATGCTGATGGATATTTATAAAATTTTAAGATTAGGTGGTTTCCTTAATTGTATGGGTAATAGCATGGATCGTGGTCTCTTGGTTGATAAAAATACGTCTTTCTGAATGCAAAGCCTTAACTCATTCTTTCTTTTAAAACGTCAAATAACAGTGTCTATTAATAACAAAAGGAACTAAAATACATTTCCACATTTTATGCCCTTTTTTTAATTCTATTCTTTGTGAAAAAGGCCAAATTTGCGAACTACCCATCTGTATATCTCACTACTGAAGAGTAAAAATGTCGAAAAAGCACTGAACGTTTTTAAGTATAATAAGTATAATATAATATCAATTTTTGATAGCCCATGGACGTCAAAGCTCTTCATATTATCAATGTTAAAAGCAAAAAACATCAAACAAGTACCGAATATACCGAGAAAAAACAATCGACTTCGAATACTTTAATTATAAACAAGTGTTCAATAACTACTTATAGATTAATAAAATAGTCCACCAGGGTGATTCATAGATATATCACTAGTGTTCAATACTTCCGAAAACACTTGCTTTACTTACTAGTTCAATAATCACAATCACGTTCCAGGTCGACAGCGATACAACATACAACTAATCAACCACACTAAACTAAAGTGAATAAACTGTTCCAGAAACAGGATTTTTCTTGCAAATGACCAACTGCTACTTGCAAGCTATTTAATGTTCACAAAAATAAAGGAAAATATACAAAAAACGTGGCCATGTAAAAAACAAACACCCAAGTTTAAAACGATACGCCATATAAGTTATAAATCTAAAGATAGCACCAGGTATACTGCGTCGCACCCCATTGGCACAACCTGGTAACATTTCTTCGACAATGCAAAGACAAATGCCCTTTTCCACGGCAGTATCACCCTCCATACAGCCTAATATAAATTATGATTTCAAGCTAGAGGCGCTGATGTAAACCGAGTTCAAAACAGTTGCTCTCTCGTGAGGCAACCACAGTATCGGGACCTTCCTTTCGTCTTAGTACTCTCCTACCGAGAGAGAGGTCCTGAATCATTGAAATAAGACCAATCTCCAACATAAGAAATCAAGCACGAAAAAAAACGAACTAAGCATATCACTTGAACGTATTCAAGTCAGAACAAGTCGCCCTTTGACAACAAGAAATAGGAGTACTATTTTCAAACTCAACTACCAATATAACCTTAAACAGGAACAGGTGCAGTTGGAATTAATTAAAGCAACAATTGTGTCTAATGACGATGGTTCCTTTAATGAAATATGGACGTTCTCAACAAAGGAATACGGAAAAGAAGAAATGGGACCAAGTTTGCCAATGGGGCAGACGCACTTGAGTATTCTTGGTGCTATCTTTAGATTTATTAACTTTATATGGCTCGTACTCTTTTTAAAACTTGGTGTTTTTTACGTTGCCAACGTTTTTTTGGTAGATACTATTAACATATTTAAGAAGCACATGAAATCTCACCTTTTTCCTTATTAAGTTTGTTTGCTATGTTTTGTATCTTCATTACAAACCGTCGTGATCTTGATGGAATGGCGGTATATAAATGTATTGTATGTATGTATGTATGTATGTATGTATGTATGTATGTATGTATATCAGAAGAAAAAGTAGCAGCATAAAGATAATTATTTTTTACTCTGTATGGGTGATTATGGTTTATTTGTATCTTGGATGATTTGAGAGCTCAAATTTGCACCCGACATAGGATCCTTTGACCCAGCATGTCTTGAGTAGTGCTAACTAAATTGTCATTTTTAAGCAAGCCCAGATCTGAAATGGTGAATGGATGGAAGATTGTCATGGGAAAACTTATTCCTATTATGATGCTTATGAACTCAAACCTGCAATTGACAAGAAACAGAAGTCGTGTGGGTGCAAGGAAACATCTGAATGCCTGAAAAATTGCAAATGTGCTAAAACAGAGTCAAGTGTACCATTGGCTGTGCTTGTGCACAGGTAGCCTTGATAAATGTGAACTTATCGCAGCAGGACATGATGAACACCTACATTAGCAGCAATAGAGAAGGGGAAATCACAGAAAGAAAGCAACTAACGCTACCTTTCTTTGCAAACAAACTGTTTCAACATTGTGAACACAAGGAAAGTTTATTCTCTTATGCCAATATGATAGAGATGATGATTCTTGTTCTTTCCATAACATGGTGTTCAAATAAATATTACCAACACTATAGGGAAAGTTGACTCTCTACCTGGTATTGGCAAGAGTGACCATGTGGTTGTTAGGATCTTTAGTAATCTACGACCTAAGTATATTCAAAATATTTCTCGCAAGATTTTCCTCTATTCAAAAGCTGTCATGTCTGCACTACGGAAGGAATTATCTGATTTGGTGATGACTTTATCCTTCAGGCCAAGGAGTTTAGTGTTCAGGAGAACTGGGATAGAATAAATAGCTTTCTTTGCTTCTGATAAGTTTATTCAACTAAGTCTAACTTCTACCAGAACACAACCTTCCTTTGTCTACGCCAGACTTCGTCTATAATTTAGGAAACTTCATCGGCCTACAAAAACAGAAAGACCCAATTAGGAACAACAAGGCCATTTCAACCAATCCGTACTACTTATAATAAAGCTCTTCGTCATGCGTCAAGTCGACTACATAAAACTACTATGTCCGACATATCATCAGAATACCAAAATTCTGGAAAATCATCGATCGAAGAAAGTCACGATACGGGATACCTGCCATGAATTAGCCACAATACTACCATTTATGAGCTGTGAAGGTAAGCTGAAGTTTTAAAAACAAGTATTTTCACTTTGTGTACACTCAAGAAGATCTGAAAACATCCCTGGTATGAAAGTGATCCAACGCCAGATATTGCTCCTATTACCATCACCTCAGAGGGCATTCAAGAGGTGCTTTTTAAATTATGAAAGCAACAAAGCTTCTGGACCGGACCAGATCCCGCAAGAATTCTGAAAGATTGCGCCGATGAACTTGCTCATTCTCCGCCCATATTCTTCACTCAAAGTCTTCAAACAGGTATTTACCATCCGATGGCTCATGTCACATATTTCACTATTCATAAAAAAGGCCCTAAAGTTCTCGCCAAGTAACTACAGACCAACTCACTTACTCAATTGCTGCAAATTAATGGAACATGTCTTAGCCAGTCACATTAGGAACTTTGGACCTTTATCTTCTTCATGACTCCCAACATGGCTTTCGGAAGAGAATAGGTTGCCACAACCCGCTGGTCTTAACAACATCTGCTTCATCCTTGGTATAACACAACAAACAGGTTGATGCTGTCTACTCAACTTTTCGAAAGCATTTGACAGTCTCCCATACACGTCCTTACTGAAATGAAGCATTATGGGTTATTACTGGAAAGGTCCTTGGTTTGGCATAAAATCATTCCTCACCCATCGTAAACAGTGTGTCTCTTGGACGGGAAAACATCCTCCACTCTTAATGTTACTTCGAGTGTACCGCAGGGTACAGTAATTGGCCCACTTTGCTTTCTGGTTTAATATAAACGACATGCCGAAATGCGTCTCACCTGGGACTAAAACACGTCTTTTTGCCGACGATGCCCTGGTTTACAGAGAAATAAACAGCAGCGTGGAGATCCCATTTCCAGAAAGATCTATATGCCCTTCAATGGGGCTCGGCTTGGCAAATGACCTTTAAATACCGCAATGTCATCTCATGCATTTACCAACAAAAAAATTCCCTTCAACAACAAAACAACAGCTATTGTTGGTAATACACTTGCTATCTGTTGATTCTCATTCATATTTGGGTGTTACCTTCACTCTAATTTGAAATGGAGTCAACCATATTCACAATTACTAACAGCTGCAAAAAGGTTCTGGGAGTTATTCATATGAATTTCAGATCCTGTACCCCTGATATCAAATCCAAAGTATCGTCTCTGTCAACCCAAATTAGAGTATGGCTCTGCGCTTGGCATCCTAACACCAAACAAGATACACACAAATTAATATGATCCAGAGATCGCAGCTAGAATGTGTATGAATGATTACTCAAGGGACAAATGTTACGCTATGTTGGAAGACCGATAATGGACGTCAGCCTTGAACATAGCGTACTAATCACTCGGCTAATTATGATGTATAAAATCAGTCCCCTCCATTCTCTTGTTGCATCAACTGCAAAACCATCTGATGCGACATCAACGTCTACTGAAGAATACGCACCCCTTATCATATCAAAGGCACTTCACAAGGACCCACACATGTGTTTTTTCCCATGGACTACAAAGGTGTGGAACAACCTCCCGCATAACATTTTGGACAGCAGCAATCTACAAATTTTCAAATCCGCACTGAACAAATATTACTCCACTGAACTGGACAATATCACAACCCATAACCTACCCAGTCACGCTAAAAACTAGTTGGTCAGGTCACCAAAACTCTAATGTGATGCAGTTATCTGTTTTATTGGAGTCTAAAGTATCCAGATCCAGAAACATTCTTAAAGGTGCAACAAGAGATTTCACATAACCGGTGTCCCTAAAAATGTGAAAATTCTGATTTTTGCACTAATGTAAAGCCTTTCTGTCAAAAAAGTCCACACGTGACTGAAAAAAATATTTCTTTGGTACAAAAATTGGCATTTCTATTTTCCTATAGGAGCAAATACTAAATTCAGCCTATATTGAAATTAGGAAATGAAAATCGCCTTTTGGTTTCACTTTCAAGGCATTACTGTAACCAAAGACAATAGCTATATGAAATCACTACATATGACACACTATATGGGTGCCCCAAAATCTCTCATTGCACATTTAAGTTGGCTTAGTAATACCACAAAATACAAAGAAGGAATAAAATTTATAAGTTTAATAAAGCCACTATCAGCGATTTCTTCCAATTGTAAACAAATCGCGGCCCCTATTTTTCATCAAAGTCCATTTTTTGCACTTTTGTATTGGAAATGGTTGTAAAAAGTGGCTAAGCTTAACACGTCGTATCTGTCAAGAAATGACAATTTTTATGCATTTGATTACTAATAAAGTCGGGATCCGACTTTTATTAGTAAACAAAACAGTCGTAAATGGCATCTTCCAGACCGCTTTAGTGTCTGTTTTTCACAAAGAGGTAATATAAGGTGTTGATATGACTTAGCACTAGTAATTTAGACAAAAAATGGGCATTTTGAGTTTGAGGGAAAAATGACTGAAAGTGGCTTTAAAGAGACATGAGGACATTTCCAGAGAGAAGCACCCTCAATTTTTTTCGAACCCATGTTTTTTGCTAATTGGGAATGCTTACCAATGCATTAGATCACACCTGAAGTGAATAAGCCGAATACGCCGTCTTTATGTAATAAGAGGATGATTTAGTAATTCTGTCGTGCACGACCGAAATTCAAAGCATGGTTTCCTATAGGGACGCTTTGGAGGTTTGCGTTTTTCTTTTGTGCTTGTTTGTCCAATAAACCTTCGAAACGTTCTCGGTAGGTGGTATACAACCGATCAAGTGCAATTTGAGAAAAATTTGTATCCTCAAAAAATCTCCTCCTGTCACTTTAACATAAGATAACAACATGAGACCATAGTATTATCTCAGTATCCAGAGTAATGTTTACCTTATAATTTTGCCTGTAATAAAATGAAAGAGGGCATCCTAATGTGAATTTGTGACATATAGATCTCTTCACCTTTAACTTGTAGTATGCAGGCGCGGATCCAGGGAGGGGGCGGAGCGGGCGCGCGCCTCCCGGTAATTCTGCAAATTCTTGCAAAATCACCCCACTTTGAGCTATTTTGGACCAGTTACAGCCTTTCAGCCCCATGGTAATTTTGACATTTTTAAAATCCTGGATCCGCCATTGGTATGCATCAAGGTTTCAAATGTAGACAACTATTTGTAGCCAAGCATTCCAGAAATTTAGTGCAATTTTTCAAGTCTTAAGGAGCTATAAGTGTTAAAAAGTATAATTTGAGATTTTTATACAGATGTCAATGCAAACTTTTATTTTCTATCATTATCAATGGTAAATAATATCATAGCAAGCTTCTAGAGTACCTTGAACTTAAAGCAATATTGGCACATTTTTTGAAGAGCGCCCCCAATTTTCAAAATTTGATATTTTTGCAGTTACGTTGGTAATTGTCTAGGAAACTATACCTGCGAACGAGAATGCTAAAAAATGCGTATTTATCACAAAATAAGCGATTTTGTAATTAGAATTGGGATCCCAGATTGGACTTAACGGCAGAGCTGGAAATGCTACGTTTATGTCCGTCCATGATGAAATAGTGCCACCTCGAGAAAATAACCTCTAACTTGACTTGCCCGAACTATTAAAACAACTAATGGATGAGCGTAGACCAGGGGTTCTCAATTATATTAGCTGGAGGGCCAGAGAATGCCGAACACGTCTGACAATTCCCTACTCGAGGGCCAAATACACCTGAAATTCTTCTGTTTACCTTTATATTTTAGAGCAAGTCCAGGGCCAAAATTCAATGGTTGGCGGGCCGGATTTGGCCCGCGGGCCGCCTATTGAGAACCCCTGGCGTAGACACTTACATGGCGCTATTTCCCGGCTATTTCACATTGGAAGGCTGTTTCCAGCAGCCGTTGAATTATTATCGGGGATCCCCGATAATAATTATTCTAGTACAAAATTCCTTCGTTTGTGACACAGACATTTTCGAGCTTAACCATTCACAGGTAGTTTACTAGCCAGTTACCAATGCAACCGTGTAAAAATCTCCAAATTTTTGAAAAATTGGGGGCGCCCTTCAAAAAAAATGTGCTAATATTGCTTTAAAGATATTGATGAAAGATATCATATTAAGAAATAAAAGAAAATTCTGTATTAAATTGCAGATTGAGTCAAATTTTGATGACATTATCAGCTTTTGGCCAGTAGACGACAGACAAATATATTATGATATCAAACAAATTTTCTTAACAGCCACATGTATATAAAAGTTCAAAATGTGCATAAATTATAAAACGTGTGCTTATCAGAGAAAACAGACACTAGTTTAGAACCCAAATAAATAGAAATTGCATTTTGAGAAAATCATAATTAAAAATTTTGATTTGCACATACTTCAGAGAAGGAAATGAAATAAAAGTTCTCTAATTAAAATTTTAAAAATGTTATAGCTTTCAAATCAAGTGAAATTAAAATCTTTAATTTTATTTTTTTTCATATATCAGGCGCGGACCTAGGGAAGGGGCGGAGGGGGCGCACGCCTCCTGGTAATTCTGCAAAACCTTGCAAAATCAGCCCATTTTGGACAGGTTTCAGCCTTCAGCCCCCCGGTAATTTTGACGTTTTTCAAATCCTGGATCCGCCCCTGTATATGGCGGAAACAGAAATTCCCAAATTTCAGATTTTTTCACCAAAATTTGATGACGTCACTTTTATTGCGTAATATCTATTTTTTTTGCAATCCCAGCACATTTTTTGACCTCTAATTCGTAATCCTGAGACTTTAAACTATCAGTTAATGTGAGTATACACAAAAGTTCTTTTGAGGTAACCTCTTCACCTTTCTGTGGTGTCTGGGGGTCTGATTATCAATTTCATATGGGTATTTTGAAAACTTGATTTCTGTACAATAGACTTTTTATCCTTTGACCTATCGACCTACACATCATTAATTTGCCATTGTACAGCCATGTCATCATTGCCTTTTTTTTTACTCCTTTGGACTTAACACCTTATGTGCCTAATAACACCATATGTGCCAAATGACCAAAATCTCAGTCATCTAGGGAACAAACTATATTTTGGATGTCTCTCTTTTGGGATTTTGGTATCTAGGTTGGCAGTTAATACCACATAATCCAAGGTTGTGTGTTGCATAACACTAATTCTATTACCTTTACTGCCCATTATTCAAAGCTCGCTCTTTGATTGGTTAGTTTACTGCCCATTATTCTACGATAATGGGAGAATAATGGGTCGCGATTACGGCCTATTGCATGATGCAAAGCGGACATTCTTATCGGCGCGTGTAACCTTTACGCGGAGGAAACAGGGCACGCACTGTAAAGACGTAAACAACTGTTACGTTTTTAGTAAGAAATTGCCATTTTTTTCTGTTATTATTTCATTTATTTGGGTAATAGAATAGAAATAAAGGGTGCGATGTCCATGTTTATGCTGAATAATGTGTCCTCGGCAGTAAAAACATTTGAATAATGGGTCTTGGCTTCCCCTCGCCCATCCTTCATGTTTTTACTTGCCTCGGACACATTATTCTTGCATAAACATTAACATCTTACCCTTTATTTCTTAAGGGTTATAGAGGATAATTGAAATAATCGATCAATTTTCTGAATTTTATGATATGTGGTATTTTAATTGATGTAGGTGACAAATCTGAAATAAAAAATGGGGGTCACCAACTTCGTTTTTGAGCTATAGGCTGTTCAAAAAGTTTATTATTTTCAAAAATTTGTACAGCGCTCTATGGGAAAACTGGAAAATGTTGTAGTTTTCCAGGCATAAAATATAAACAAATCAAACGATTTTTGACTTTTCTACTTATGTTAAGAACCTTTATAAGATCTTTTCGGCGCACTATAAAAACAGGGTGTCACCGACTTAGTTTTCGAGAAAAATTACGAAATAGTCCTAAAAATTGCAATTTTCCTTTCAAGTGCGTCCTGTTTGCATGAACAAAAGCGCAGCTTACCTTGTGTATTGACGCACAAAAAAGCGCAAATCCATGCCTAGTATACGCGTTCGCAAGAGAATTGGCTCTTGTTGACAGCAGGAAGCAATAAACTCTGTTGTGGAGTGGATGGGCGGGTTAATGTGCGGGGGATAGTGAGTGAGTGCATTGCGAACATTTTTGTTTCAAATTAGGCAAACAGATCTGTGTAAAATATAGGCCTATACAAGGAAAATAAAATTAGGTAATTCAGGGCATGTAGGGATAATTGAATAAGGGGATCTAGTTTTATCGGATTTAATTTGTTCAGATAAAACTTTCCCCATCACCATTCCATATAAAAATCGGGTTCTTGACTTTGAAACTAAGATCCCGAAAAACATTCCCCTCTCTTCCTGGCTCCATCAGGGATTGACTTTTAAAATAAGGTGGTGCTCGGTAAAAAGCTCTCCTGGTCATATCAGGGAGAGTTTAGAGGGGAGCGGCCCATGGCATTTACCACTGCTAACCATGGAAAGAACAGATTCCCAAGGGGAGCTTTAAATCACTCTCCTAAAAAGTGTTTAAGTGGAGCTGTAGGGGAGCTATCACTCTCAGTCTCCTTAAAAGTCAGTCCCTGCTCCATGCGAACAAATGCCCTTTATCTATTTAAAGTTCTGATACAACTACATTAGAAATTAAATACCATGGCATAAGTAATCGTCTCATTTCGGAAATTGCGAGATATTTGGCTCTTGTATAAAGGCAAACGGCAACAGATGTTTCTAGCAGTTTCACACTTTTTTCGGGAATCTGTAATAGAACCACCAAATTTAAGAACCTACAAAGACACCACTCCCCGACCCTTACCCCTACCGACACCCACCCACACCCCCACATCTATGAAAACGATTGGGTACGCCCCTGGATATGATTTTAAAAAAAATTCTTTCCATTTTTTATTACCTGCACTTTGGTTTGGCAGAGTGGGGAAAAACATACAGAAATGGTCTACCAAAACCAACCACACCATAGCAAAATACATTGTATATTGGTATTATGCGACGCGACACATGAAACGAGGCAAAAAATACAACTAAAAAACGCAAACATTCTCACGGTGAACTGTGCATGCATCACGCGCACCTAAGAAAGATCTCCTACGCTCTGACTGCGAGTGCGTAAGTGGCAGCGCAAACAGAATGCCTTTTCTCTTCAATTATCCTCTATAACCCTTAAGTATAATGCCTTTGAAATAACTGCAACTATAGGATTTATAGATTAGTTAACAACCCAGGATTCACTTGTCCTTGCTAAATAATTTATACTTGTGGCTTACAAAGGCACATGCATGTTATGCAACATACAACCTTTATGTGGTATTCACTTTCAACCTAGATGCAAATAGAGACTTGTAGGAATAGGAAGTGCTAAACACACCATGAAATTATGATTAGATATCAATAGAAAGCCTTTGATATAAATAAAATGAGAAACATAAGTTTTATTTTCAAACTGCTACAGGTAAGTCACAATTACACTGAAAAGATTATTTTCATAGTACCCCCCTATAAAACAAAATGAAATTACCCAAATTGGGTGCTAGACCTGTGATGTAAGTAAAGGGATGCAAAGACACTCCTGTCAATGGATCCTACATACTCACACGTGCACAACTGGATGAAATCAGCTCCGTAGGTCTTTCATCTTCAACCAAAATAAGACTTGTACATGCTCACATGGGTTTCATCTAGGTTACTTATCAAGAAATGACCACACCAGGGGTAGAAGGTCAGATTTCTTTGGCTTCAGTGTGTGCCAACACATACTGCAATTCCAAAAATTGGCACTCTATTATAAATAACCAATGCACAGTGTACATAGATTCTATGGTGTTAAGAGTTATGACAGAAAATGAATGTATCATAACTGTGTGAAAATCATTTGTTGCAAAAAGTCACACCCATCAAACGATTCCTATATGTTAACTTCATGAAAACATGCAATGACCTAAATGACAAATCAGGTCTTGGAAAGGAAATTTTAGCAAAATGTGGTTCAACATGAGCATCTCTTGTCAAAGTATATATGTGGAGTCTAGCCACATGAACATGAACGTAAGTGATCATGTGAATGGTGTACATTTCTCTAAGTCATGCATTCTAATAAGTACTTGCTAATTATTTTGGGCTGGTTTTGGGTGTATGGAAAATACAAAATCTTGTTTGTTTGTAAGCCCTTGCAGCTTTATGAAGACAGATAAAAATCAAAACGTTTTTGTTCATTTCCTGAGGTCACCAGCTTTCTATTGATATGTAATGATAATAGCATAGTGTGTGGACTTTAAGGACTAATTTGTGATATTTCACCTTATATGACCTGTGACCTTAATAACTCAAATTGGCCCAAGTGGTGCCGGGTGGCACCTGGTGAATTCTTAAACTAGACCCCCTGGTCTATGACTTTCAGTAATAGAATTGCACTTCATGCCCACACTGTAGTCTTCAAGGGTTAGATTCAAAATACAACAGAGCTCTTCAAGCCAACAGGTCCCTTCCCAACTGTCTTACGTAAATGATTCAAAATATATACAGAGTGAATCAAAAAAATTGTGCTGAAAAAACACAAATTTGAACCCTGCCCTGTTTACTCAACTGTGAGCAGTTGCTGTTTTCATGATCTGCCATATTTTCGACTTCTAAGATGAAAAAATGACGTAATTTGGTGAAGATCATGAGGCAGATATGAAAGAGTTTCCACGGCTGATCGAGAAGATTTGTCACCATATCAGACAATAATGGGAATCTGAAAACGGTGTAAATCCCATTGGACTGGGGTAAAAATTATCAGCCACGAACTCTTTCATATCTCCCTCATTTCTTCACCAATTCCTTCATTTTTTTTTCACATATCAAGTCGAAAATGCAGATCAGGAAAACTTCAACGGCGTCACATTTGATTAAACGTCAGGATCAAATTTCATGTTTTTTCATGCACAATTTTTTTTTTGATTCACTATCGATGTATATATGCCGGTGCACATTTCAAGGCTACAAGTGCACCCTTGGCAAAATAATAGGGGCTAAATATAGGGCCAAAAAACAAGAATATGGGATAATATTAGGGATAAACAAGAAAATTATAGGGAAAATTATAGAATTTTGTATGTATGTTTTTACTTGGCATGTGGGCGCCTTTCCATTGTAAATCAGCAGCATTTTTAATTCATTAGAAAGATATTTGCCAACAATTGAGGCCATCTCTGGCTGTATTGACTATATTACATGATATCATAATCCCATGTTGTGGGTAATAAATGAGGGGGGAAATGCCTTGATTGTGCACCTATCCCTATTGAATTGTTTTTGAGGATCCGGGTTCCTGAAGAGTGTATTATTTCAAGTAATGACTCTATATAACTAGTCATGTCATTGAAGTTTGACTTATTTGACATGTGGACCCAATCACCATAGGTCAAAGAGGTGCTGTTTTTGTAAAAAATTGCAATAAGTTTTCTGAAAGTTGTAAATTATTCATTTTGCATACAGTGGAACCTCACACTTTACAGTGGAAATTGTACTGTGCCTCCTGCATCTGCTGGCGACACAAATAGTTGTGTATTTTAAAAATGCGGGTATATAGCATCTGCTAGTGCCCCCTACCTTATCAACACTTATGTAACAACTATGTCCATACAGCACTTGATCCCTTGTACACCAATGTATCATTACCAGGAGTTGCTTTGACAGTTTTCCTCTCTCAAAACATGGTCAAGGTCACATGGGGCATTAAAGGTCAATCGTGTACACCCCAAGTAATTAGCCATGGTTCTTTTGAGCAATTTGGTGGCAATTTATAGATTTTAAGAAAAAGGTGTCAAGGTACAGTCGGGGTCATTAAATGTCAATACACCTGTATATCTTGAGCCAGTGGTTCGTTGATCATGAATTGAACATAATCCTCATTTGCTAAGGAGATTGCATTTGACATAAAATAGGGTCAAGCTCACATCAGGCTCATTTAGAGGTCGAATCTGTGTCCAACCTGGATGAGTTTTGGCTGGTTATTTTTTTTTAGCAAGTGGATGGTCAAAGCACCTAACTTGCACCAGAAAGACAGTTAATAGTTTTTAAACCCATTCGTTCAAAAGTCACAATATGGGTCTTGTAGATATCAACCTTTTGTACACAACTGGTGAATCTTATGCCATTGATTCTTTTCACACGTTTTTTGAAGTCTAATAGTCAATGTGTGTACGAGTGAACAAGAGCTTGACAGATATTTATATAGCATCAAGGGGAATAAAGCGGAACACACAAATACAATTCCCAGATGTACCTTGGACATTGCTTGCCTGCATCTCATACGCAAATGTTGTATTATCCAATCTTGTCCTTTGGTGCATGAGTGGTCATTTCCCTCAAACCTGCCTCAAAAAATCTTGAAAAGGCCAAGATCTTCCGGGGCTTGTGCCTGAGCCCCCCCCCCAAAAAAAAATTCTAAAAAAAAGATACATATTGGTAAGCAAATTCCCTTAGAATCTTGGTATTATTTTTTTACAATATGCCCCTTATGAATGGGTAAGGTTTTCAAGTCCAGCTGCACACCCCAACCAAACCAATCTGAGTAGCCCCATCCCACAGAGAACATGGCAATTTACGTCAATTGTTGTGTAGTCCGAGTTACCAACGCTGACGTCTGTATAGCATCTATTTGTAAAGAATATTAAAGCAGTGGTCTATGATTTCTTGACATACATATGTCTGTTTTTACGCCTAAACAACAAGATTATGCCTCCAATAAAGTCAGCAAAATTCAGAAGTCCAAAATTGACAAAGGACTTGAAAGGCTGACTGTTATATCTGTAAACCATGCTAATTTAAGGTTGGAAATACAACAAATTTGTAGTGCTTGTTTTTGGGGGAACGTTTGGGTGCAGCGTATCTTCCTCGCCTTTCGATTCACCATGAGGTCTCGGGTTCGATTCCCGCAGGGGCTCATTCTCGGTTGCTTTATGTGAATTTGGTTTCTCGATTCCATACTCGTTCCCGCAGGTTTTCCCGGGTACCCCGGTTTCCTCCTCTTCTAAAATCGAGCTTCTTGGCATAAATCCTGTTCTGGTATTATGGTTTCTCTGATGTGCTGACACTGCTTCATGGCAGCCGCTCAGCGCCTTGATCACGTTTACGTTGATATGTCGCGGCGTTAAAATACAAATTATTTATTTTTAGTAAAATTCCTTGTAATGAACATCAGACTCTGAAAGGCAATACTTTTGATCATTCTGTGAAAAACAGGCGGAAACATCATCTTTAAATTCTGGGAGAAAGAAAATATAGGAAATATAGGGATTGTGGAATTTATAGGGATTTATAGGAGATGGAAAAAATATAGGAAATTAGATTATAGGCCGCTTGTAGCCCTGCAGTTGATATTCTATGGAAGTAATCCCTGAAAATCCAAGGAAACTACAATATTACCTGATTGGCAGTTAAAAATGCCTTCACCCACACAAGCAATAAGAGTGTCTAAATATATTTAAATAATTGTTAATAATAAAACATCAGTTTTGAAGTTGCTAATTTTAATAGTACCTGTGTCAAGGATACAAGGAACTACAATATTACCTGATTGGCAGTAAAAATGCCTTCAACCACACAATCAATTAAGAGTTGTCTTAAATATTAGTAAATATTTTCTCAAGCAAGCACACACACACCACATTGGCTAATTTAATTAATAGACCTGTTCAAGTTGTCTTCATTTAATTGCTTTTCAGGATACTGGATACAATACCGAAACAGAAAAAAAGATTTAAATTATATAACTGCTTTAATTCAATTTCAAACAAACGCTTAAATATTTTAGATAACGCCAATATATTTATTCCTTGGAACACGTCATCTGCCACATGTATTGGCCAAGCACTGATAACCTGAAACAGTGACCTCTAGATGACCTTTGACCATAAATTACCTATTTTGATTTTCTTGATGTTGGCTTAACCCCCTGGCACTACCTGACATCTAACGGCATTCATGCACATATTTTGATTGGCACTTGGAAAGTAATATCTGTAATGAGACCAAATCTAGATAATGCTAGAATAGTGGTATTATGGTTTACACAGATATAGACACCACTATTTTTTTGACTGGTTACATCAGAGAGCTATCTTCTTTATGTTCCTGTATGCAGATAACATTCTAGGATGTTAGAGAATAAAAGATAGGATTTGGTGTTTTTGGTTGCCTATCTAATATCGTGTCATAATTGGATGGGCAGTCCATATTTTGAGTAGTGGATGCCGGCGCAGCCGTATCCACTAACGTAATACCAATTAATTTTTTCACAAACTTTTACTCCACTGCACGGCCCCTTAGTGGTTGTTTAGGTCTGTGCACTTGATGAGAATAATGTTACAATTAATATTATGTTTTCGATTGACTACGATTGTTTTGATATTTCCCTCTCCGAAGTGAGAGGGGGATACACTAGCGATCGACACCTACCCCTACCCTCTGCAACCTTAACTTACTTTTGCATAACTTCTCATTGGGCCTGCCAAACCCTCTGGAAAATATGAATTGTCCTTACCCGCAACTTTTGTTTCTTCTTCTCTCCAATTGTGGAGAACGCAAAACCTTTCCAAGACCACCTTTCGTTGGAAAAACAATTGTGGGTTGGGGCCATAAGGTCACGGAGGGGAGGTAATCGATTGCTAGTGTATTCTCCCTCTCACTTCTGAGATAGGAGAAATACACAGTGCGTTCCGATAGCTATACTCTCTGCAAAACCTACATAAAGGTATGTTCTAGTTCTCTTTCTATTAAACATTAAAAATGCTTCAATTTTTTCCCAGGGACTTGCGTTTTAAATGCATGGAAAATATTGTAAAAATCGCCCCCTCAAATCACTGAAAATTGTGAATACGCTTTAGAATTGTTTGAAAAAATAAAGATGTTGGATCCAACGGGTCCAAAACGATGAAAAGGACTCATAATGCCTCCCCTGCCCCACTCAATCAAGGTTTCATAATACCTCCCCTGGCCCCTGCCCCACCAATCAATGTTGGTTGTTCTTAATAAGCGCAGAATAAAATGACATGTTTCAACTTGATTAGGGGGAGAGGGGGTCCCTTTATACAAGATATATAAAGTGTTTCCAATATTGTTGGCCAAGATTGTCTGAGCTCAGGAAAAACAGATACATTTCATTTCATTCATTGGTTGAATGTTGTTTACACGGAGCACCCCCCCTATCAATTTGAATAAAATTCACCAGATTTACCTGAAATTTCTATACTTTTCGAAAAATTAAACTTTGTTTTCAATTTAATGCGTGACATAAGGGAATGTTCCCTTTATATTGGTATAATGCCTATTCAACAATGGAATTCCTATGCTATTAAGACATACAACATTTCCACTGTGAATACAAACATTCTCTAAATGGTTTAAATCATTTCACTTTTTTGTTTGTTGGCTTAAACCAGGAAAGCATACATGAAAGTTGTGTTAACCTCTTTGTTTTTAT
>JAMKCH010040111.1:0-26514 GCA_023653785.1 Ophioderma brevispina
GATGCCTCTTGCAGATATCAATCACTTTGATTATGTTTATGATATTTAAAAAATTGCTCTGAAGCAGGTCTTGACTATACACAACCATGGCATCTCTTGCCTTTTAAGTAGTTAATGATTTTGCCATTGTGGAGCCATCTTGAATGGTTTTATTGATTTGCTGATTAGCAAATTGTTTAAAGCTTTCATAATTGTTTCATTAATATATTGTTGCTAAAGCATTGTATATCTTCAAGGGTTACCATTCAAAGGTCCAAAATAGATAATATCCAGGTTGCTTGGTTGTATTGGCGGCCATATTGATTTCTTAAATAGGTTGGTTCAAATGCATCCACATTTTAATTGTTCATCAATAGGGTTTTTGACTGGACAGGCAAAAAAATTAAACTTTTGAGTACTTGACATATGAGTTTTTAGTGTTTTGGTGGCCATTTTGAATTTTAGCGTTTCCTTGAAAATGCTCAAAGGGTTGTCGTCTGCTCCATCCGATTCCAGATTCAGCAGGAAAAACGGGTCTGAAACACTGAACAACTTATAATATATGGTATAAACAAGGTCACGGGTCTGTACCTGTACTAGTCATAGGCGTCCAGTCTATGTTACTTACATGCTTGTCAAATTAGGCGTGGGACACACTAGAACTCCGTAGAATTCGCCTCCGTCTGATAAGCAATTTACAAAGATGTTTCCAGATTACACCATCAAAACTAACTTTCAACCTGGGTAACCAACCAACATTATACAAGGTGTGATTCTGGACACCATATTATTCAACAAAACCACAAGCTTCAATAAACTGTGTTAACAAGTATTTCGCTGTCTCTCAAGAACTTGTACGGAGTTGGCAGATGGCTTCCCACCTTACATACTACTGCCACCAGACATCAAAGCTTTCAAAGAGGGTATCGTGAAATTGGACTAATAAAACTTGTGCAAAAGGCCCACTTCAAAATTTTAGCCACCCCGACGCTCCGACCTGCAACGTGTAACCACCAGCAAGGATGTGTTGCGCAGTAACCACCAGAACCAGAAGCACACAGTGACCGTATCACCGCGGGTTTTTTTTTCCTTTCGTTCGCCACAATTGCCAGAGCGCTCCAATCCAGACTTCCGTATATCAGCCACAGAAGCAAATCAATTCTACACTGTTTATCCAAGCGTGCTCTCATTCCACTTCCTGATTCATGCAAACATGTGTTTCTAATTTTCGATCACAAGTGTTCATCAAATGGCCTTCGGTAATTTATAAAGGATATGTTATTTTACTCGTCATTTTGTTACGATATAAGGTTTGGTTCGACTTTTTTTTGCTTAATTTTGGGGTATTCAAATAAAATACGAGAATATAAAAGTAGATACCTTGTCAGTAATGGCCATTTCAAGACTTAATTTTTCAAAATTTATGCTCGGAAAAGTAAATTAATCTTGAAAATTGTGAAATCTTGATACTTGAGAAGTATACTGCTGGTTACTGATATTTTATATGGTCATGATTATTTTCACTCGGCAGTTTGTTACGAAGTATGGTTTCAAAATTTTTGCTTTTATATTGGGACACTTAAACACATATCAAGTTTAAAGTTACTATCATTGTAAGAACTGGATAATTTTTATACTTTAAATCAATCGCGAAGCTGGAGAAATACTGTTATGGCTAGTGTCAGAGCTAGTGTCAGAGCTAGTGTAATGATGGATAGTAGTGGGTAGGGTCTACTGACCTTATACTACAAGTATGTATGCGTATTATTAAAATGACCATGACTATTTTTACTCGAAAATTTGTCGTGATGAAAGTCTTTTTGTATTTATTAATTTATTTTTGCTTTAATTTTGGGTATTTGGGTACTTAATTTAATATTAAAAAGTTTATTTATTGCAACTACCGCAATATATTCACGTTCACCAATTCTACCTGAGAAATCAAATTGTTCTTAAAAATTCCGAAATATATACGTACAGTACAATTATGTCATTGAGTTAAGCAAGCGTTTCAAATTATAATACCCCTGTGTACAAGAGCACTATGAATAAATCATGAGGGCCTTTTGTTCTAATGCCCGCGTGCATAAAAACATGACAAAAGGCGAACAGCGTCGATTTACATGGCCTTTCACGCACACTTTCGCATCGCGATTTTTACGCTGCACTGTCGCGACGCGCAGGGAGACGCGGGAGTTCGAAGAAAAGGCCCTCATGATTAATTCATAAGCCCTTTGCGCTCGCTCTGGATATTAAATGCTCTTAGCTGTAGCGTAATGAAATCATATGAGCATTTTTAACCGTATCATCATCATGGCACTAAAACCTGCACCCAAAAAGGATCTACCGCAATTGAAAAAAATGCGGCTATTGTGTGGTTGAAATGCGGAGGGATCGATTGGGGAACACACGACAACGTTCCACCCAGGTCAGCCTAGCAAGGAACATGGATCGCAAAGTATTGCAGATATGTTTTCCTGCAGATCGCTGGCAGCAGCTACTCCATCGCCATCGGCAAGAAGCACGGATGAAACACCGCAACCTCCAAGCCAAAGTGATCCCACAGCATATGTGTGATTGCAGCGGTTGCTAGCAGCAGTGGGCTAGTAGAAAACGGCCGAAGAAAGACGCAATTCATTGAGGATTTAGAGGAGATTCTAGTAAACGAATAGCAAAAGAGGATCGTTCTATCTCTGGATAAAACTAGTTACCTAGTAACGACTAGCAAAAGATGATGATCGTTCTTTCTCGGAAAAACTTGATCTAGCTTGTTCAGAGCTAGAACGCATCATATCTTTTGCTCAGAGTTTACTAGATGTAAACGAATAGGCGTGTTTGTCTCGCTTGTGGTTAAAGTATCAGTGGATGCCTCGTTCTGATTAGCCGCTAAACAAAACAAACAGTAAGCGGGCCTAGCCTATCACCTAGCTGCTCAAACAAGATAGTGAAAGTGGAAGCGAAGTCTCTCGGGCATTGCGTGTGTTAAAGGTTGCAACGAGAGATTTTTCAAATCATCCATATTTTCTGTGATAGTAGAATTCATATAGATTAGACGCTCGGTAAAAGATTCCCTACCGTTTATTTGGTTAGAAATAATTTTAAATGAAAACAAAAGGCGATTTGTATCTAGCTTATATTTCAATAGAAAAAACATAGGCGACACTTTCGTATTTGCTCCGATACGAAATTAGGAAATTTCACAATTTTGAACCAAGAAAGAAGAAACAGGTTCTCAGCTTTATCCCTACAATTGGGGATTATTTTGGATATAAAGCTTATTTTACACCAGTGCCAAATCAGAATTTTTAAATTTTTAATATTAAAATCCTATGAATAAACACCTAATTCATTGCACCTTTAATACAAAATTGCAAATCTGTTCATAGATTATGCGAATTGGCAGGAATTACTGTAGATGAAGCTGGTGAAAAGTAATGATGTGATGTTGTGTGTTCCAAGCAACAAAAAACATATGCACGGGTGTGTATCTAGTCCTTGGTGTGGAAATTGATTTTACTCAGAAGTCAGCCGCAGAAATTCAATAACTTGAAGAACACGTAGCAACATATTGACACACAAAATCACAGAAACATGTTAGCAAAGAAGGAGAAGAAGAGAAGAAGGAATTCCGAAAATTCAGCCGGAAACAACAAAGCGTGGGCCCAATTGTTGGAAAACAGGCCTACAAAGTTGTTAAACTCGGACGACCATTTTCCAACTTTGGATGATATGCAGTTGATGTCGGCTGCTAAAGAAACGTCGGTTAATGATATTCAAGACCAATTTCCTCTCAAATGCGAACAGAATTTGCCACGGCCGTTAAAAATAGGGTAAAAAGTTCTCCTGAAAAACTCTGCAATGCCATAAGTGACCTTCCCCCAATTGGAATCATAGCAGACAAAGTAACAACAAGAGATGCACTGGCCACAATGTAGGCTGATTTATTTACACATGGCCTATGCCAAAATTCTGACATCTGTGGCACTGGGAATGGGGCAGTCAAGGGACATGATGGCGAGAGCATCGCCAGCGATATACAGGATGTTTGCAATCTGTCTGGTGTTTGTAAGTAACCAATAAGCGGATTTGGATTCGATGGGGTCATACTTCAATCTGCACGTTCCGGAAAAGCTACGAGAGAAGCTACACTTAGATGCAAAATGTTACGTTTAAATGGGATCCCCGCCCTTTTTGCAATTAGCCGACAAGGAGATGCGCAAGGAGGTGCGTTGGATTGACGATTTGCAAGGATATTGCAGCCGTCTTGCAGAAGTTTGCCTATGGTAAGACATTTGAGGCTGCATGACAAGCAAAAAGTGCGTGGTATTATCATGGATGAACATAAACAAAGTAGTATTTCCAGCATCTGCGCTTAAGTACAACCTGGGGTCCCAATTTCCAATTACCAAAAACGCTTAATTTGTGATAAATACGCATTTTTTAGCATTCTCATTTGCAGGTGTTTTTTTTTATGTCAAGGCTAATCTAGGCGTTAACAGCAGTTATCTAATAATAATGCTGGGATTGGTTCCAAAGATAGCGATTAACCTCCCTCTGGAAAATCTGCAAAGTCTGGTTTGATGCTACATGAGCAGGAAGGACATGCCATAAGCCTACAGAGAATGCGAGAAATGACTTCCGTGGGAGGCCAAGTTGGACCTGGGGACTTCCAAAGCAAGGTCATGAGACCTGACAGAGTGCCTAAGGCGAGGATAAATCTTGAAAGCAGCTCAGTAGCAGCTGGTAGGAGATCTGGTGTTGTCCAGCAAAACATGCGTGGAAAAGAGTGACAATTCCAACAGCCCTGCGATGACCAAGTGGGATGTGATTGAGTGGGCGAGCTCAACTATAGAGGATACCAAGATGGAGATGGCAGTCTTGGGTGCAATCTAGTTTGGATATTTGAAGTGGTGTCCTAGAAAGTACCAACATACAGAGATGTAAAAGAGAGTTGTCTCTTTCCTGAAAATAAAAAATTTGAACTGACGGCAAGGTCAAATTTTAGGTATCATCCAGGCGGAGCTCCGCAGAACATATTTTTACGAGATTTTAAGGTCAAGACCCCCTTCTCCAAAATAAATTGGTACTTAAAACTTGGTTTTTGTGCCAGTTCGCTCTGTATCATTAACAAGTTGATCTCAGAAATTGAAAGAAATACTGCAAGTAACCGTGCGACATCCCCCCCCCCCCCTGGCAGATGGCATCTGGAACATGACCTCCGATGACCTTTGACTTGGTCCATGACCTTTGACACCTACCACATATGGAGGAAACCCCTATTGTACCTTAAACCCCCAAGTCTGGTTTAAAAATCAGACTCAACTTTTCGAAAGAGACACCAAAAACGAAAACCTCACCACAACCTAACCCCCAGGGGATAGCATAAAAATATGTAAAAAAAAAAAATTTTTTTTTTACATTTCTCGATTTTTTTATTTATGGCCAAAAATCCGAATTCCGAATTTCCGGAAAATTGCATCGCTGACATAAACTGTGCAAATAATAATCAATTTTTGAAATTGGGGGTGCTCTTCAAAAACTGTTCTGTATTGCTTAAAGGAAATCTTGAGGTGGCGTGTGATAGGAAAAGTGCTACTAGTTGGGGTGTTATTGACGCATTTATATTTTTTTTCTCTCGACATTACCACACGCTTTCATGAAAAGCATTTTAGATTGTTTTACATTAAATACTCCACTCTTTTTTCAACTTTGCATTTCAACTATTTTTGAAATTGAGTGAACCTGTAGAATTAAATGAAAAAAACATCAATCAATGGCATTTACCTCTGTCAAATGGAACATTTGAGAAAATTTTACCAAGATACTGGCTGGTTTTGATATTTTTCTTGTTGGTTTTCTTCAGCTTGGTCCCTTTCCTTGCAAACCAAAAAACTATCAGTTTCCATCACAGATCGTACACTTTAAGCAATGAGTACACCAATACATAACATACATAACAATATTTGTAAAGCACCTTTCCTCGAGATCAAAGCGCAAAAACAATAAAGTGGCATAAAAAATCAAGATGGTAAAACAACAAATACACCATCCACCTCAATACCTTGGGTACAAGTAAGACTTCAACAATCTTTTTGAAAAGAACCAGTGACAAGCCCCCGGATGTTTCTTGGGAGCGGCATTCCCAAGAGGGGTGCAGTAAACATAAAGTGATTTATATATTCCCATATATCCCCAATGGTTCTTACGGCCACATGAGGCTCCAGGAATGAAGTGTCATATGAAATTCTACAAATCTCCACTCCGCCAAAAGTGTTGGAACACTTTTATTGACATACTTAAGAATGCCCCCTCTCCCCCCTGACAATGTTGAATCCTGAAATGTTGTTCTTGCCACGCTACAAGAACCCAACATTGATTGGTGGGAATAGGGAGGGGTGTATGGATAGAGAAATGCTCCAAGCCTCCCAACTCAAGTTGACATGATTTTTCCTATATATCTCATTAAGGTAGGATCATGGATAAAATTGTTCTTACAGAAAAATGACATAAAATCAAAACCCTGAATCAATTTAGCAAATTGATTATGGTAAGGATTGAACGCTCTCCTCCTTCCACAATTTTTTTTTGCAGTTTCAAGACTGCATGATTTGTTTTATATTATTGGTTTTTTAATTTATTTTTTCTAACTTCCCCAATTTTACAATAAATAATGTTTCCCAGCCTAATGGAAGGTGCTTTAAGCTGAAACTTTTATGGATGTGTGCATAAACAAAATACCTAAAATCTCATGTTGGCTTTTTTTTTTGAATTTTGTTTATTCTTTAGAAGAAATTATTTTAGGGGAAAATTAAAAACACCTATTATTTTCAATATAAACACTCATCTGCAAAATTCTAACATGAGAATTTTCTAAATTTGATTTCCTTTCATATGACAAAACCCTATTCATCACCAAGGGAGTTGTAGTTTTCTTCGAGGCACAATTATGAAAATGGATACTTCAGTATTTCTAGAATACTTCAACAAAAAAAGTTTGTGCGACCACCTCTTTTTCTTTGTTTTTTGGATGACACATAAGACAAAAAAATAAAACATTGTATGGATTTTTTTTGGATATTTCTTTCTTTAATTAACCATTAAAAACAAACAACCAATCTTATACCTCCTCATTATTTGAGAAATAATTGAAATAATGTGTAGTTTTTCACAAATTTGCCCCATTTTGGGTCATTTTCATATACTGCCAAAAAATCAGCCTCATGTACAAAGTCCTCATGGACTTTGAAAATGTATTATCCGACATGTCTCTAAAACCGCCTTTTTTGGAAAAAATTAAAAATTTGGCCACCTGTTTCTTTCCACAATACAACATTTCATGCAGAATTTTAACAGAAATCTGGGCAAGAGCCGTAGCCGATAATCATACCTTAAGAGAAATACGGCAATAATCGGGGGAAAAAAGAGCAGTCGTTTTCAACACATTTCGAACTGAGATTGTGTCTGCAAGTGAAAAAATAATCATCTAATTTTAACATTTTTCCCTCATAACGTCTGACCTATGACAGCTATTACACTGAAATTCAGGTGCACATAAAATAAACATATTGGCTTACGTCATTGGCATGGAAAATTGAAATCAGTAGGTCACCTTTAGGAGTGGGGTCAATACAATGTACTCGGTAGCAATTTGGCTCAAAGTCATCCCATATAGACAGGAAAGGGTCTGAATTTTAGTGGATGTTTATCCTCACTAAAACTAAAATTGAAAAAATAAATAGTCAAAATGCATAATCATAAACTTCCCATGATGTTTACAGGAGCAATATATTCCGTGGCTTACTCAATGTAAGCAAGAAAACTCCAAAACATTCATGGCGCACCTTTGGCATTTGTTATAATGAATATAGGCATGAATTAAACAGTAGAGGAGTTCATGTGGAGAGATGATGCTGACGACGACGATTTACAGGTGCTTCCGCGGTACAAAGTGTTTATTTGGTGTTTACGAACTAATATTTATTATAAGTGTAATATTTACAATAAAATAAATTAGAAGACACGTTAACTAGAAAAAAAAAAAGAAATTTTTAACATGTTCAATACATTTCTTATAGGGTACGCGCTTATATGAACATAGGTTAACTTTACATTGTAAATGAAAATAACCAAATCCAAATGGCAGGACTTACTTTCGAAAACCGCGAAACTTCCCGCTGATAAGGCGAGCTCTTTGCCTCTAAGCCAATTCGTCTCTTTACAAATCCATACAATGATGATGATGCACGATGATGCTGAGACGATGAAGATGATTAAAGGCCAATCTATAAACACGCCAAGATAAATGGATATGCTTTAAAGTTTTACTGAAACAGCTGTAACCAACCATGTTACAGTGAAGTGATCCCTTTATCAACGATTGATTATTTCACCTTGGTCCATGGACATCGATAATCCAGGTATAAAATTCTATTTTCAAGAAGGAATAAATTATCTCTGAAAATCTATGCGTAATTAAATCAAACATACCTCCACGGCTAACTATATGAAAAAGATTCTGACTCCGTCTAGTCTCATTGTAATAGGGGTACGTGGCATATATTGATTTACAGTGTAGGATGTGGTATATACCGTTCGTTCGAGCAACCTCATGATTTAACATATTAGGTTTGAAACGAAGGAGCGATTGGGCTAGAGGCAAAAGAACTCGCTAGAGCGGTAGTTTCGCGGTTCGAAATCAAGTCCTTACCTTTCGAATTCGGTTATTTATTTGAAATTTAAGAATTTAACCTATGTATCAAATAAAGCGCGTAACCCTAATGAATGAAACATCTGTAAACATGTTCAAATCGTGTCTTTTTTTCTAGTTAACGTTTCTTCTAAAGATTATTTGTTGTGAATATTTACACTATGAATAAATATAATTTGTTTTCACCAAAATAAGACCCTTGTACCGTGGACAGCACACTGGCATATTACACCAAGTGCTGTTAAACCATGAATGTAGCTTAAAAACACAAGGAAAGTATGGCTATGCTGATTAAAATTGACCATTCCCTAAAGTACGGCAGGGGGAAAGTGTCATGTTATTCTCAGATGAAACATCTTATTTGTACCTATATTTTTTTACAATTTCGTTTTCATATCCTTTATCTAATTGAAATGATAGGCAATTAAGTTAAGCATGAAATCATCTTTCTAATAGTACATATACAATCTTAGCCAAAGGTGTTGGAACACTTTTATAGGCCAACTTCAAAATGCCCCCCCTCCCCCTGGACAGGTTGATCCTGAAATTTTTTTCTTGCCCCCTTACAAGAACCCAACCTTGATGGTGGGGATAGGGAGGGTGAATGGATAGAAGAAATGCTCCCAAGCCTCCCAACCCCAGTTGACATGATTTCCCATATATATTCTTTAATAGCAATACGGCAAAATAATCGGGGCAAAAGAGTCGTCGTTTTCCAACACATTTCGACCAAGCTTGTAGTCTTTGGTCCAGTGTCTGAATACGATGTAAGAGATGAAATCTACAACAGACTGAGCGCATTGTCATGATACCATTTATACAACATTTTTTTATTTGATGTTTGCTTGAATCGGGAGTCAATGAGTTTTCCATGCCGTGGCTCAGGACTATCAAGTCTTTTCGCAATGAAAATTATTTTATATAGCTTTATTTTGGAAGGGCTTGTTAAGTGATCAGTGTCTTTGACTTTGCGCGCATAGAATAAGTTCATTACCAAGTTCAAAATGGTGCTTAAGAGGAAAGACCACATGCCATTATATTTAGCACCTGTTTTTTGACTTGTCATGCTAACCGAGGATGGACTGGAATTAAATTCTAGACCAATGTTTCCCGGACACCACCGTCGTGGCGTAGCTCACGACTAGGTCTTTGACCCGGAACTATACTCAATAAGTTTCGAGTGAAATACCAGGTAAACGACCTAAAAAACGCCCCCAGATATCTATGATGTAGCCACTTTTATCATTGTATCGCATGGAACTCTTTGATGGTTTTCAACAGGGTTGGAAACGCTGAAAAACATCTGAAAACAGCATACATCTGAGCCAAAACGTGAATTTTATTATGATTTTCTATTAAATGCCACCGTGACGTCACGATAGGCATCAGAGGGGGGGAAGGATTGAGTATCGGAGGGGGAGGCCAATGATCACATGATTAATCCCGTCTTCGGAAGCATTCGGATGCTTGGGAAACGTCACCCAAACAATCTTTCTCTTCAAATGATACCAAATTTGACGATTTGGGCTTAATTGTTTAGATTTTACAATCGAACCATTATTCGTACGCAAAAGTGTACATTTGAATGTTTGGTTTTTTTAATTAGGTAAGTAGATACGGTTTAACCATTATAGTTCAAATCACAACACATCCTGCTTGGGTAGGGATGAGATTCTCGCCTCGGGGACCATGCGAGCGGGTTCGATCCCCGCACGGGGCGTATGTATGATTTTTTTTTGCTTCCTCTTTCATTTCCTAAATTAATAATTTTGGCACTATGGTATTCAAAGTACTATTAGATTTTTATTTCATTTTTCGCGAAAAAAAAATACGTGTTATAGGTGGACGGACCGGGCAAAATGAATACACTCGTGACAAGACGAAAAGCGACGAAAGTATTGTGGAATACCGTCCCAAAGGGGGGGAAAGCTGGCGATAATCACTAGCAAAATTCATTGATGATGTATGATGCCAAAAAATATCCGCCTAAAATCAGAGGTGCGAGGTGCCTTCCCCGTATGGGTAATGCATCCTCTCCACCACAAGAATCCTTCATCAACAACAATCATTCTCCAAGCACAGGAAGATAACGCACCCATTATGTGCAAAATCAAAACAGTTCAAGACATTACAAATCTTTCAGCATGCTTCAAACAAACAACCCAAGGGCCTTTTGGAAGTTATATGGATTTTTCATTAGCTGATGAGCTATCCATGCATTTTAGGATTGGCAATTTACATCATGCTCCCTCCAACTCCATGCACCCGGGATGCGCACAAAATCTGTAAATGAACAGCTGGCCCGCTTCATCTGGCCAGACGCAAACACATGGCCTCTAGGGCCTACTCTAGTTCCGAAAACTGGGTCTTCTATCAAGAAACAGAATACAGAATTGTCCTGTTACTTATAGCCAAACCGCAAAACTATCATTAGTAATCATTCAGATTAGATCCCTAGGACCCTTAATAGGACTGGTACTAACGGTAAGTCTTTGACATTTTAGGAGTCAAAGAGATAAGAAACAGTACAGTACGATTTGCACGTAATATTTACCTGAGCCTTGAGTCTTCTTATTTTCAGTCTTGAATTTCCCTCACAGTTTCTTGAAGACTACGGATCAGGCCACTTACCTTTGGTATGAGAGGCATGGATACACGTGATTCTGCAATGTTTGTTTGAATGAAGACTTTTAAAGTAATTTGCTTGCTAGTTGCCAGGTCATGGAGAAAAATGTGACTATCACAACCAATTGGAAAGCCACAATAGATAGCAAATAGAATGACTTACAGATGATAACAATGCCGGTCTCGAACCACAAAGGTCCCCCCCACTCGTCGCGGTAGGGTAAAGGAAAATTAACATAACTTGTGAGGTATAACCATGAGAGGCTCTACCATCGCATTTTTCAATACCGTGTATGACCCAGGTTGACCGGAAAAATTCTGGTATCAATGTTGACTACACCCACCAAGGTTTATCATTACCATAAACATTGTAGTTGTTTGACCTTGGATAGCCCCACATGACCTTGAAATGACCTTCACCTTTTCAGCACTGATGTTGACCACACCCACCAGTTTTCATGACCATACAACCATTTTGCAGTGAATTGCACCTACACAGATGACCCCAATGAACCCATAAATGACTTTGAAACAAAATTGGCATAAATTGGACTCACCCAACCGGTTCATGACCATACAACCATGCAAGTGATTGACTTTGATTACCCCGCATGACTCTTGAATGACTCAAATTTTCAGCACTGACTATTGACCACACCCACCACGGTTCATCATCCTACCACATGTTTAGGGATTTTGACCTTGAATGACCCCACATGACCTGAAATGACTTCAAAATTTTTGCACGGAATGTTGATCACCCCACCATATTATGCATTTCATCATCTTACCACATTGACAAGTTAAAGCAATTTTTGACCACATTTGACCTTGACCCTGCACATTACCCATCTCCGAACTCATCGCCTCATACTTAAGTGACATATATGATGCAAAGATGGCACCCATACTTGCTTATATCAAAAGATATCATGTTGACAAGGTTTAAGCAATTTAACCTATTTTTTACCATATTTTTGACCTCCTTTGACCCCCCCTTTTTTTTTTTGTTGGTTGTATGCCCCTCCAGTCCCCCAGCACTACTCAATATACATCTATGTTGCGAAATGGACATCCACACTTGCTCAGTTCCAAAGATATCGCGGAGGACACACGCACGCACGCACACAAACGAGAGGTGGAGCATATTCCCCCTTCGCCAACAAAGTTGGCAGGGCACCAAAAGCAGTAAGAAAGTGTGGTATAGTCTTTAAAGGAAATAATTTCTGTAGGATTTTTGTGCTAAAATTGATTTCTTGCTCTTTTAACATTCAACAGGATTAATCGTAAGAAATACGTGGTACTAATTATCAGACTGCTTCCCAGTTCCTCAAGGGATCGTAGTAACAGGGGGTTAATTTCAGATTGGAATCAAATTGTGTTTTAATGTACCTAACATGTTTGTCTTCTTATAGGATTAAAAAGTATGGGTTGGCCTAGGTTCCAACCTTAGTTACGAATTAATGCTCCATTGTGGTTCAAGGTCTACTCGGTAAATTTACCCGATGCTAATTTTGTTAAACTGGAGACCATTTGTTCATACGTATCATAGGATAAACTACATCGGTTCCCTGGATCCGCGAGTGTGTCTGCCATCACGGTTTGTTGTGAATGGGCCAAAAGGTCAATGAGGTCACCATGATCACTGAGGCCACCAACACGTCACCCCACCCCACCCAACCCCCATCCTTTAACCAAGTTACATCACGTAGCCCACGGAACCATACGGCATGCAATATATTAAGGTTAACCTTTTGCCCAAGACACACTTACACACAGCATACGACCAGAGTATACTATATGTATATGTGCCTTCTGCAATTCTTGCAGACGGACACAAAAAATGCACTTCTTCTTCTTGCGTATGAGGCAGCAGCTAAAATGTTGTAAGTGTTGGAGCCAAATCACTGTTATGGTGGGGGCTTGAGAATCTGTGTCCCCGGTGGACGAAAGGTTAGGGCACTCATTGAGAAATGTGATCCGCAGTCTGGTGATGGAGAACCACCTTGGCAAGGCTGGCGATGGCCGCAGTCCCATCGGTGCATAAAAGTTTGGGCTATTAAGCGACCGACTCCTGTGAAAATCCGGTTTGGGTGACCAATTCCTTGCGTGGGAGATGCTGCCAGGTGGTAGTTCTTGTCTAGGGTATAGAGAGTTGAGCTGGTCTTGGGGTATATAGCCAGGCGTAGTATTCCATGTTGTAAGATGTTGGAAAGGGGAACTGGAGAGAGTTTAACAGCGTGTCAACATAATGGTCGGCTGAAGAGCGCAGTATGTCTACCGAGTGGTGTGATTCTTTACAGTGTTTTATGCAGAAGGTGCTTGTTGTCCAGCAGGAGCCTTATCACTAGGTTTATGAATGATTCTGACAGTTGTATGCATGCAAGGTGCTTGTTTTGTCCAGCAGGGCCTATTCACTCGTTTATGGATGTGGGTTCTCGCGATAGTACTGCAGGTGCAAGCCTGCTGACAGCACTGGTAGGAATTCAGACGAAGTAGGACGGAGGCAGCCAGTGTTGGTTCTCAAGGTCTCGTGAGTACTGTGTCCAGTTCTTTGTGTGAGAGATGTTGAACCAGGACTGGGGGCAGACTATTCAGTAGTGCTGTAGACAGAGCCAAGGCAGGGTGCGTAGGGTTTCGTTGGGCTAGCACCCCATGAAGATCCAGCAAGTCGGCACAGGAGGTTATTCCTCAGAGATACCTTGGCGCCTCCGGACTCGAGGGGTGATGACGGGAAGGAAGATGCCGGTTCAAGCTTCACTCCCAAGTAGGTTGGTGTAGATTGTATGCAGAGCGCTCCAAGTTGAGGTTGATTTGAAGCTGGCGATGAGCATATTTGGTGTCGAGGTGGAAGCAGTCCCAGTAGTAGCGGTGGTCTTTGGTGGTCTTGGCTTCGCATTCAGCTTCAAGTATCCAGTCTTGAGATTAAGCTGCAAGTAGGGCCATGTCGGTAGCAAGTGGCTTTCTACTTCTGCCAGTGATGTTCTTTCCTTCTCTGAGTGGAGGCCGGGCAAGAGCGTTGGCGTAGCCATATGTCTAGATGTTGTTGAGGTAATATCGCTGATACAGTTGAAAGATAGGGAGGCCAGTGCAGTCCTTGGGGTACTCTAGTTCCTGTTAGGACGACGCAGGGACTTACTCTGCCATCACTGAGTCTTGGAATAAAGCGACGGTTGCAAGCATGTTACATAAATTGTACAAGGTGGCGATCCGGAATGGTCCTGAGAAGCTGAGTGTCAGGCACTGGGCCACACGGCCGGTTGTAGGTTATGCTGCGAAGGTCCACAAGATGACGCCCCTGCTTATGTGCTTTTCAAAGCTTTCTCATATCATTGTGAGTTTTACAATCTGAATGGACAGTGCTAAGGCCCACGGTCCGAAATCCGGCCTGTTCGTCAGGTAGATGGAATTCGGTGAGTGGCTCCAGTTGGGCCAGGATCATCCTCTCAAGGAGTTGAAGAGGAGACGCACGTTAGTGATATTGTGTGGCGGGTAATCTATGTTGTCGACAGGGCCTGTTTGGTTTGGGGAGTGCGATGCTAGTAGCTTCTCCGCCAGATCTTGGGTAAGACGGTTGGTAAGGCAAAAACATGTGTAAAACTCCTGGAGCCAATCTAGACTCGGGGCCGCATTGCATCAGGTACTCCGCTGGTAGGTTATCAGGGCCGGGCCCATTCCACCTTTAGTTGCTGATAGCACGCGGTAAGCTCATCTCAGTGAGAAGGATGTTGAAAGTTGACACGTGTGTGACGGGGGGCTCGACGAAGTTTGGTGATCTCTTTTTTGACGAGCTAGGTGTATCTATCAATGTATTGAATTTGAAATGACCATTTGCAAGGAGTTGCTCAGCAATTGCGTTGGCAGTTCACGGACATTTCGATGGTTGGAGTAACTTCTGCCGGTGAGCGGTGTATAGTATTCCAGGCCTTCCTGCTAGAGTGGGTGAAGACGATTCCTTGGACCGTCTCCTACCAGCGCAAGGCGTTTCTGTCCAAGAAGCTTGTTCAGATCTGAAGCCTTGGATGAAGCTTCTTCCCCGCGGTTCAGAATTCAGTGAAATCCATTGAAGAGTGGTTCACATTCCTCATCCCAAGATGGGATGTAACGGCGATGGCAGCACGTGAGGGATGGGATGGTCTTCTTGCTATGTTAATATAGTTGACCCAGTGCTGTGTAAGAATTGTCCAAGTTGAAGAAGGTTGTGTCGGGAGGTTGGGTATACTTCTGAATCCACCAGGTTTCTTGAACTGGTCCCAGTCGTGCCTTTGGAAGTCATCTTTCACTGCTTTTTTGTTGGTACAGGCTTAGAAAGGTTCTCCTGAGCGATCAGTGATGGTCTGTGTTGGGAACTCGAAAGCGTCGAGAGAAACAGTAAGGTGAATGGAAGATGGTTGGTTCCATTTGCAAAGCAAGGTCAGGGTTTGTAGACATATTCACCTTCCAGAGTTGAAAGTGTATGGGGTGCTGTGGACGTGTAGAAGTTGTTCCCCGGATTTTGAGGCCCAGTCCCTCTAGGGTTAGCTCCATCATGTTGGTTTTCTGTAACCCTAGGTAATGCTATGGCTATAAAAGTCGCCCAGGTAAATGCAGGTGCACCGTACGGTGTAGAGAGTCTGATTGGACAGGTTAGTGGCTGTAGACAGTGGTGACCGAAACACCTGCCAATGTGGGTCGTTGACCATTCGGGGTGGAATCTGCAGGTGATGTTGCAATGTGTTTCCATTGGGCTGAGTTTACTAGCAAAGGTGGCATTCCCGTGAATAGCGCTCTCGGTGTGTGCAGCTAAGGTGTTGCCGCAGATGTTCAGAGGAACTGTCAGTAGAGTGTGTCTCTTGGAGAAATTGCAGGGACTTTATGGTAAAATGCACTATTTTACAGTATGTGCATTTGATTGGCACAATTAAATGGCAAACATATCGAGGTCTGCATGGGTCTATAGGGATGTTGTAAACATTGCTATCACAAATCAGTTTTAAATAAAGCCAAGTACTTGCATGATCCCCCCTGGAAGATGGAGTATGGAATAGGACTCAAAATCATTTGACCTTGGTCCGTGACCTTGACATACACATATGAAAGAACCCAATTGGCACCTAAACCCAAATCTGGTTTAAAATCGGACTTCAACTTTTCAGACTCGAAAAACGAAGAAAACCTACGCAAACTGGCACACCAACACTTACAACATGAGCTCAGAAGGCCTTTGCACCTGGTCTTTGACCCTTGTACATATGAACATATGAACAAACCCCTACTGCACCTTAACCCCCAAGGCTCGTGTAAATCGGACTTCAAATTTCGACGACTGATAAACAAAAACCTAAACCAACTGGAAAACAATACTTACATGCGCGCTCTCCCAAAATCCCCCTACTGATTTTCAAGCTAGGGGATAAAAAATGTTTTCTGCTTTAGTATGACAAGAGAAATCATTTTGACACCACTTCAAAACACATCTGAGAATTACCCCAGGATACTTCAACCTTTACAGCCCTATATTTGTGTAGCTATCGGTTCAGAACCTTATACAAACAATACATTATTTTAATCCTTCAAACAAGACGGTTATATTGCATCTAACCGATTTAACTTGATTTTAAATTTACATGTACTAAGTTCACCACTGGCAGGAACAGAGTAGCGGTCCGAAAATTTGTACCCTATCATTTTCGACAGTCTAGGCCCAAATGACGCCCCAAACAACAACATTTTTAGCACAAAAAATCCCATGGGATTACCATGGTCATCTATGAACTTCACGAATTCATTGGCTCAGAAATCACAGGTCATATACAGTCTACACTTGCCTGTTGGGGTAGTCGAGAATTGCCAATACATGAGACTTTTAAGGGCGGGCAATGAGAGATTTTGAGGGTATCCAAATTTCGTAATAGTAGTGATTTAATAGATTAGACACTAAAAATTAGAATTTCCACTTATGGAGGAACACCTGTTAAGCGAAATCTCTTATTGCACCTTTAAACTTCCACATCGCTCATTAATAATCACCCAAGCCTTAATCCTGCAACTTTTGTCTGTAAAAGTGAAGTTTAACATGAGTTTGTAATCTGCACTTTACATTGACACAAAAAAAGACCCTCTGGTACCTATCAAATTCCACTGTGTACGTCACAATGAGGTATCGCTTGGTGCTTAAGGCAGCTTTCTGTGCTCCATGTATACTCTTGGTCCCAGTACCTGTCTTTCTTCTGTTATCTGCCACGATTCCAGGTCAGCGTAAGTCAAAGGTCAAAGGTTACTGATTCACTGACTGTTAAGATAAAAATAAAATGATTAAAAATACAAGGATATCAAGACTTTAACACCTGTAAAACCTGCCTCTCGACTCCATTTGAGGCTGCATGCATTAAAATGACCTCTGGTAAAATATCTGCTGATTTGATCAAATCCGAGGGCTACAAATGTATAAAAAGGCTGAGATTTATTAAGTTTCGGGTATGTGGCAGCAAGTAAGAGCAAACTTCATCATCTTAATAACTGCAAGTCAAGTGCTGTATAATCTTATTTTTATTCTGTGTTTAGACTCCAAATTTTAAGGAAAATACTGAATTGGGCACTTACTTTCCGATGGCAGACGTCCACACAGATTCACAAGATTGAAAACTGCTGTAAAATTCCCTGTTTTGTGAGTCAAGTCTTCATTCTGCCAAAACAATTAAAAACAGCGGTCCTGGCTGGCAAAATGGATTGACACAGACCGGGTGTAAAGGTTAGGCTGAATAAAAAAAAAAAAAAAAAAAAAAAAAAAGTTTTTCACAATCCACGTTTCAATACTAACTAAAATTCGCAAGCCTTTAATAAATTAAAGCCAAGGGGGGGAAAACCCTTTTGCTGTTACTTGTTTCATATAATCTTGGCTCCCCGATGAAACACTGACCTTCCATATCCAATAAGCAGGCTTGTGCCTAAGTTAAAACTGTGATATTCTGTCTGAGAGTCAGGTTGTTGAGGTAAAAGCGATGACAATGGGATTTCTTCAATTTTCTTTTTTGGAATAGGTTTTGGTAATTGGAGATTGAGAAAAAATTATTACTTGCTTACATATTAAATGGACGGGGGAGTTTAATTCCATCTGCCTATATTCAATTTTGACTATTGAATTCAGGTTCCTACAATTTTTGCCCATATGTGTCAGCCAAAAAAATAAGGCTTTTAACACTTTCCAAGCTTGCATCCCCCAAAACAAATTCCCCCTCCACTGGTTCGAAGACAGCCTGCCTCTAATCTTTCCACTGGAGAGCTCCTGTTGGTCTACAGCCATGCTCACAATGTATTCCATCCCGCGGAATACATAGGTGTTGCCTCATCACACTTTCGTCACCCATCATGTAACCCGTGATAGACGATTTTTAAACCTTTAGCAAGATACAAAATGTAATCCGAGGATTAAGCATTGGTTGCCCATTTACCTTCCTGGAGTCGTGATGTCAACACGTTTAGATATTTTAAGAGGGTGTTTGAGGTCAATCCCACATGCACCGTATTGGGGAAATTTCACCTCAATAGGGTCATGTGATACCATAAAAATACTATGACTTGACACACGAAAGCACAGACTTCATTGCTCCATTTTAAACCGCCCACAAAGCGTTAGTACTCAGGAATTTTTAACATGATATGAAATGTCTGTTTGGTCTTACATTTTGAAAACTTATACCTAAGTACTGACACAAGTTTTGTACAGTACAGATAGGCACATTGCAAGCATCATGGGATGGTTCAAAACACACTCTGATGTTTACAAGTGCATTTAAAACACTTTGCCTGGACTTTGGGGCACTTATGACCCACATTTGCTTCAACCATTCATGTTTTAGTGCGTCAAGCTGTACTTTAGCTAAAGCTGGCCAGGAAGGCAATTCTGGCCAAACCTGCCCTTAATTAGGACACAATGTTTTTGACTCTAGCCTGTTTTGCAGGTTGAACTGCAACCAGAAAGAATAATCACCGCCAACTGACAAGGTTCAAGACGTGTTCTAGTGTGCCTCAAAAATCATCAACCCCCCCCCCCACCTAAACCTCTACAAACCTGCCAAACTCTCTTACAGATTAGACCAGACTACCTTGGAATATGAAAAACTACATTCTGGTTGTACAGTCATGTTGGAAATGAATTCTAAGCGAAGTTTACGTCTACAGGAAAAAGAGAAAAATTCATCATCATCCTCACCACGCACTGGATCGCCATCTCAAGGCGCCCAGTCTCCCAAACAAACACCGGTACAGCAGACTCCAGTAGAAAGTAGAAAAAGTTGTTGTCAAGAGATAAGAACTTATATCTTAGATTCACATCTTCTTAAGTCTCTCAGTGACACCATAGCATCGACGATTGCTACCTCACTTTATTGACCAACAACTAATATCATGATCTGGAAATCACTGATACATCGGCCAAGATGACAATTCATTTATGAAATTGACAAGTCCCTGAAAGAAGATGTAGACAAAATTGTATATGAAGCTGTAGTGATGGAGCTTGGTTGCAACGGGAATCGGACGAAAAAACGACAACCAAGATGATGGAAACTAACAGAAAATGACACAAAACCAATTCAACAAGCTGACAACAGTACGATGACCTCGAACAGTACTCACGGAGAAATGTATGATCATCCATGGCCTTAAGAGCGATGATGAGGACACAAATCAGTTATCTATGGAGTCTTTCAAAAGATCAATCTCAAGTGCCCCATCGCTCCACCAGCTATAGATCGTACGCACCGACTTGGGAAAAGGAGAGATCCTGAACGTAGACCTAGACCCATCATGTTCAGTTTTGTTCCTACAGAGAGAAAGTGCAAATATACGGGAACAACGTCCCCTCAAACGGACGAGTGGTATTACAATAACTGAGAACTTAACGGCAAAACGCGTCGCACTTATGAAAAAGTGCTAAAAACTAGGGGCAGAGGTAAACTCCCAAAAAAAAAGTTTGTCAATGGGATGGACGCATCAACTGTCTTCTAAATAATAATAAACGCGTCGTCGTGACATCAGCGGATGACTTAAGAAAACAATCAGTTAAAATTTCAGTCCGGCGGCAACACAGTAGGTGTGATCTTCACAATGACATGGTTAACTTTTAAATCAAAGATTTTGCTTGGTTTTGCTGATTCATAATGGTTTATGGCTGTGTGCCTTTACCACTATCTTACTCTTTTGTTAATACTACTGCTCTCATAATTATATATAAAAACATATTATAATTGATCAGGTAATGTAACGCACATTGCTTATGCAAATCTCATAATTTTCCTGACGTGAACCTATCATTTATCATATCTGGTATTGTAGTTCTCTTGAAAGGTGTTATTGAAATTTGGTTATATTCAAATGTGTATGGTCATGAATAGATTGGCAAATGTACATATTTTCTCGTAATGCATCTAAATCTCTGGCACCTTGAAATGGAGTTAATCAATATCACAATTATTTCGGCCCCTAATTAGTTATGTTATTTACCGTGATTTCTGGTACTCTGCATTGATCTTTCAGGACCACTGTGTTTGCCCGATATCATAAAATTAAACTTACCACAATGACCTGCCTTTTTATGAATGCATAATAATTACCAATACTATAATGTGTTTTGTATATGTAATATGCAACCTGTTCAAGTAAAATAAAGCACATAATCCAAAGCGTTGTAGTATTGTGGAATCGTTATTGCCCCCCTTTATACATTGCTGGTATTTATGAGTGATTCCTACATCTCCACTTTACCGTCCGTCTAGTTCCCCCGCACTTGCACTGTATATCGGGGTTGCAATTTGCAATATCTGTACCCTTCAACATAACAATCTTTTTCTTTTTTCTTAGATTAGGCCATCTAGCATTCTACAATCTTGATGGGTTTTTTTTTATCATATCAAAATATTTGTCAGCAGATTGTAGCTAATTGACTGTTATACAGGGTTAATTTAATGCAATGTATGTATGTATTACTTTCATCAACTTTTCATACTCACGTCGACACCTTTAACATTTTTATAACTATTCAAGTATATTACAATTGAAATGGTTTTCAATATGTACTTGGTCTGTAAATGGCATGTATTTGCTTTCTACTTTTCTTCTTTTATGCCAATTGGCTATACCTTTTAATATTTTCTCAACTATCCACCCATTGCATGTTAAGTTTAACTGTGTCCTTGATTGTCATAATACCTTGGTTAATAATTTCATGTTATAATTGCTATCAGTACCTGCTTGATAGATGGCCAAATGACCTATTTTCCATGTAATTTCTATAACCACCTGTTCCACTCTGAAGTGGGGGGTAACTTATCATATTTACTTTGCGACATAATATGATTATTCTATTCACCATTGATTTCAGGTTACTTCTGCACTTATGTATCAGGACAACTGTGTTGGATTATCTTCGTTTGGGCTCCTAACAGTGTTTTTTTTTTTTTTGACTGCGATATTTAACGAGTATAGGCGATTTTGTCATCCAGGTTACAGGTGCACATACGTGTACTTCACCCATGCAGTTCAAGTACTCTATACTCAGTCAGGACGAGGTTGTAAAAGTCGTATCACTTCTCATCCCCATGAGTTTCTTTAGAGCGGTTCAAATGCCATTGATATATTGATACTGTTCATGTATATACTGCCATTTACAATTATTATAATTATCTCTTATGGTTTACACTTAGGCTACCCTTATTATCGGCACCTCATATACGATGTGAATTTTCGTTTGGTTTCACTCTTTTCATAATTAGATTAACCCGACCCGCCGTATTATGTTTACGAATAACTTCTCGTTGGTATTTGATTATGTCGTATAGAACCCCTTGTCTTTTATATTTTCTTATAGACTGCAGATCATTACAAAACTTAACCATTGCCACAATGACTTCCCTTTTATGAATGCAATACTAATTCTTCACTGTGTTTTGTAACATGCATCATGTTCAAGTTACAAATAAATGCACTACTACCAAGAGCGTTGTAGTATTGTTGAACTCGCCATTGCCCCCTTTATACATTGCTTGGATGAGGTTAATCTCCCATCTACCACATAAGTAGTTCTAGTCTCTCCGACTTGCAATGATATCTCGGGGTGCAATGGCGTGTACCCTTCAATATTGACCTCAATTTTTCATTTTTTTTTATTATGGTTTTGTGCTATTATAGCAATCTACAATCTTGATGTGTTTTTTTTTCATTCGTATCAAAAAATTTCTGCACAGCAGATTGTAGCTAAATGGTTGTTATAACGGGTTATTTTAATGTATCGTAATGGAAATAATTTAACAATATGTACTTGTATTTAAATGTAGGTATTGCACACTTTACTTTCTATTCAATTTCCTGCTCATCGTCTATACCTTTAATCTTTTATTAACTATCAAAATATTGCAAGTTATGATGTAAGCTTGCTATTGATGTATATAATCCATTGATTAATACTTTGTTTTCATTGCTTCAGTACCATTAAATGATTATTGATTACGTGTATGGTTTATAATACCCTTGGTTAATACTTTGTATTTCATTGCTTCAGTACCATGATCATGAATATTGATACGTGGGTATTTCTTTTTTTTTTTATTCCTTGCTCATCGTCTTTACCCTTTTAAACTTTTTCTTTAAATCCAAAATCTCAATTAAATTCTTCACTGTATTATTTATGATGATGCTTTCCACACATCAAGCAGTTTTCTTTTGGTGATTTTTGAGAGTCCGAACATATTTTGTCTTTTTTTGTACAAATTTGTCTTAATCCCTTAATGTGAATTTAACTGGCATTTTGGTTGTTTTTTTCTCCTGTTACTTAGTTTTGTTTAAATAAAGTTAGCAAGTTGTATTTCTTAGCCATCTTGTTTGTTTTCCTCTGTGATGCTTTATTGCTTTCGTCTGGTCGGACTTGTCAAAATCTTGGCTACAGGTATTGTTCACTTTTATCTACCCGCTTTATAATTGCTCTAACCCCCCCCCCCCCCCCACCCACTACCTCATAAAACCAATGTCTCAGTTCCTCCCTCACTCTCAAACCTATCTCTTATGCTCTCTTCTCATCTCTCTCTCTATCCTCCGATCGAACCCCCTCGCTATTATGTCATTTGATTTATCCTTGTCAGTATGCCATGGCCTGTAGATACGAAAATGCCATTAACCACCAGCTCAGACGAAAGACTTCGCGCATCATTAATTGAATTTTCACCAACACTAAATGAACATCATCAAAACTTAATTCCCTTTGCATCAATCCGGTACTCACAGACCCCATAGCACATGTCATCTCAAACATGTGACCACCATCCTTCACCACACTCACAAACAAAAACTCTGAGTTTCTGACTCACTAGATAACCAACTGCGACAGCTCGTAACACACTATAAAACCATAAGCAAAGACTCATTGTCATTATTCCATTCAAATTGCCGTAGTTATCACAAAATCATATGAAGAAATCAAAACTACCCCTTGATACCTCAAACCACTCTTCTCGTCTTAGGATTTCAGAAAACAGGGCTGACTGGACACAAGTCACCACCTCACCGTAATGGCTACCCGACATTCCAGGAGCACTTACTGGCAGAGGAAGGGAGTTGTCTTGACCATTAAACCAGAGGACATCAATGTGCAGTAGCCTATAATATGATGCCATTTCAAAGACAAACCATCCTTTAAAGTACCTTTAATATATATTTACAATATAGAAAAATTAAACATTAATTACAATTTGTTTATGAATAATCAAACCTGGAAGGGATTTTGCGTGGATCCATTGCTGGCATCACAAGGCATTATGAGGTGAAAAGTCCCAAAAATGGTGCATTGTGGGATGAATAATACACTTATAATAAAGCCCGCCCATACTTTTGTGATCATGTAATAAAAGCTCTCAATTGAATACATTTTCTCTAAAAGTGATTAATTCCACAAAGTACTTTAGATGCGGATGTAGCCCTACTAGTAATTTAATCTTTTGTTTATTTTGTGTTCAAAATCTGTTAACTTGTTATCTTTTAATTCTTTTGTTTTGTCTTTTTTTTTTGTTAAACTTCAAAGAGTAAAATGCCTGGACCAACGTTTTTTTCAAAAAACATTCAAAAATTGCAATAAAACTTTTCCAGATCAAGGTAAAATGAAATAGGAGTAGAAATTATGTTTCTTATTTGATATGACTATAAACTATAGTGTGAAAGACAAATTAGTATGGCTTGAACCAGTATTTAATTTGCCACCATCTATAAATACGAAAACATAATTTAACAGAAGAGTCCTGCAAAAAAGGGACAATCTACCTTACTGAAGCTAGCTTCCGGACTTCGTAAATTAGGCTGGATTTGGCACTATAACTGAACCTTTACAATAGGGTAACAAAATCAAGATCTACACCTCTTGAATATTCCATCATTACGTACTTCAGTAAAACCTTACTACATTAAGTTTCCATGATGATGATAATTGTTTTCACCCATTGTTTTTAATTTAATAAAATTCTCATTAGGCCAACAAGTTAGTGTTTTTCAGCTAGTCTTCAAGCTACACTTAAAGGTTACTTTACATGCTATTGAATCCCATATCCACCATGAAACGGCAACCAAAGTCAAAACTGGCTTTTCGTTGATCAACAGCCATCATCCCCGTGATTTTACCCCAAAGGAGTGAGATTTTTACCTCATCTGACGTTAGGCCTAATTGTTGCCTAATCATACTTGCAATATTCGATATACTTTGGAAGAATTAGCATTTGTATTTTTAGAGTCCGTAAAAGGAAAGAAATTATAACGCAGTGGCATTGCCAGTGGTACCCGTGCTATAAAACATTGTTGAATAACATCAAACGCCTCATCAAAATCAACTCGGGATATCTAATGAACCATAAACAAAATGAGGTGTTAGAAGAACCAAAGTGCACCTTTAATTGATTTGAATTGCCCTGCCTTACCTGAAATGTACCTTACTGGACTTGTTAACTATTCAAAGGGTCACTTAAATTTTCAGAAAGGCGTTCCCATTTTTTTTTAAAGCCGGGTGTTTTGTACATCTTTAATCAATTCATACCCGCAAAATAGTAATTCACCCCTGAATGACACCCAAAATTTTATTTTTTAGTGTACATTTTTTGGCAATAGTAATGTTCTTCACTTGGCATACGTAATTTAACTATTATTATGATGAACTCCACAAAAATAACCACATTAATCTGTCTTTTTTTTTTTTTTAATTAATTTTCACTTGACAATTAACTTGTCAACTTTAATACATTACATAACTAACATAACATAACATAATTTATTTCTTTCCACACATACATGTAACATATACATAATATCACATAAAATACCCTATTGTATGAAACTACATATGATGATGTGGAGAGTACGGGGAAATAAGCAAGAGGCCTGCAGTCCCAGACTCTATGTGTCAAAGTTTTCAATTTGTTCATAATTTTATATTCAATACTTTTTTATAAGAAGATTTAAAAGAATGGATATTTTTCGATTTTTTAACATGTATGTTGGTATTTTGTTCCACTTTTGACCCGAGGTAACAAATAGATTTATTCAACCAAATTTCATTTTAATTTGGGTATTCAAAGTCTGCTGCCTGTCGTGTTGCTATGTATGTTTTTAGCATTCATTGTACACTGTTGTTAAATGTGTTTGGCAACAGTTATTACAGTATTTGAACAAAATGGGCCAAAATTAAGATCACCAAATCTACACTTTTTAAGTTCCCTGATTATATTTGATAAAGAGAGGATTAGAAGCACTTCTATATTTCACATTACTGACTGCTCTTAATGCACGTTTTTGTAAATCTCAGTTCTCCTTTCACATTGCAGCACTCCCCATCAGTGATACCAGAGTTTATGGGGAGAGGCAGAGAGTGTTGTAGAGATTTAGAAGTGCTGCTTCATGAAGAAATGTTTTACCTTTGTAATAAAATAGCTCAATAGCACTAGAGCATTTTTTTTCCTAACTCCTCAATATACTTTCCAGGTCAAATTTTGGTCATAGTGATCCCAAAATCTAAAACATTGACTTGATTAATTTCGTTATCATCATCGAATTTTCAATTGGTTTGGGTTAGTTCTTTGTTTTGATATGAGTGCCAAAAAGCATGTACTTAGTTTTAACTATTAAGTTGAGTGAAATTTTATTTGACTTGAACCAGGTGTTGAGTTTACGAATCCCATTATTCATATTGTATTTAG
>JAMKCH010040112.1:0-13588 GCA_023653785.1 Ophioderma brevispina
TGATTTTCTTCTGCGTGTGTGTGGTCCACAGAGGCTGGCAGGCATCCAGCTGTATGACTGTATCCACTCAAGTGTTAACAAATCTGTTAGAATGGTATCTGAATGACCGATACCATTTCATTGGGAAGACGTCAGTCTGAGAGTGTAGATTAAATGTACCCCACCCGTAAATTTACACATTTCTGTTTCATAGGAAGGACCGTACACCAACAAAATTCTAAAATTTCATTTGAATCCACATACCATAATGTAAGCATTATGGTAATTATATGTACTCATGCATGTGCCTATACCTAAAACCAGTTCCCAACTGGGATAACCTTAGTCCAGTGTTCTAATGGACCCATTTTGATGGTTGCTGAATCTTCGTACCCCAGTACACTAAAACTGGTTGGTGGATGACATTGAGGACAGTGGCAACCAACTTTTTTGGGGGACAAAGGGGGAGATGGGGGCCACCATTTAATCGGTTGTAGACCACCTACTGAGAACTTTCGAAAGTTGAGTTGGAAAACAGCACGAACAGGAAAAACCGTTATCATCTTGGCAACAGCCTGAGAGCACCATTCTGTTTTGCCAAGCTTGCACAATGGCAGGAATACATGTTATGAAACAAAGAAGCACAGTTAACCTTACCTTGCTATCGTTCTTTTAAATCTTGGCAGTACTCTGTACTTTTGTGGATAAATCATAAGATTTCACTATTTGTCCATATTTGGCTTGCTACAGATCTATAAATACGTCTTCATAAAATCAATGCATAAGAACTAACCCATGTTGGAGACCGGAGAGTGACCTTGTTAACCTGTATGGGCTGGAAGTATATTAGGCATAAATGCTCTTGTACACATTGAACTGACAACAGAAGCTAACTTGATGAACTTTAGGCTGGATTTGGGTTATTCTTAAAGAAGGCTGACTCAGAGATTTATATTTTGGTGTAGAAAGAAATTAAAAATAGACAACTACGAAAAAAGATAGAACATAAAATACTTAATCCCAAGTTAAGAGATGGAATTGCATGTTTCTTTTTCATGACAGTAAGCATTTTGCAATAGTATAAAAAGTGCCATCGGATACCGTTGTATAACAACTAAAAATTCAGGATCCGGAATTTGTAACAAAGTTGTGATTTTGAATATGAAGACTCAATTTGAGCTAGTATTTCACAACATATATGACAAGCAAGATTATATGGTCATTTTCACATGCAGATGGTGTAACTTTGTACCCTTGGTCAAAATTTCAAAGTCTTTTTATTTGTTATTTCACTAAAAAGTACTCACAAATGATCAAATTTTGAATTAATTACTGTTTTGGAGCCTAATCTCTTTGCCATTAAAATATGTGTATTTTGGAAATATTGTGGCATATGGTAAAATTGAGCAAAAATCATGTTTTGTGAAAATCCATTTTCCAAAAATTGCTTAACATAATTGTCAGCAAAAGAGGAACTATTTGAAAGTATAATAGTTCAAAATTTACACTGCTTTTTGACCTAGTCCTTGGTTGAATCATAAATATTTGGAAGGGAAGAAGAAAATTTGCTGGGGAAAATCTCAATCAACTCACAATTTTTAATTTTAAATATGTTTCATGAGCCAATCCCCAACATGCTCCCTGTACTAAAATCTCTTCAAGGATGGTTACTTCCTGACACAAGTTGCGGAAAAAATCTGTGAAATTCTTAAAAGTGAATTTTTACACTGGCAGTCGTTTCGGAGGTGACCAGTTAACATTGTTTACAGTTTCGGAAAGTGACAAAAGATGTTACCAAGGGCTTTCGTTGATAATAATTGGAGAAACTGACTCTAATTTGCATTGCAACAACATTCTTTCATTCTAGTATACAAAATAGACTTAAAAGGTGTCACCCAACAAACAAAAATTGCGAAGGTAAAAATATACTGTATATAATTACACATATTATCTACGTTGCCAGGAAAACTAATCATTTGTTGTATAAAAACATACAATCCATGTTCAAAGTTCTTAAATGTACTTCCTGCAACAAAATGACACTTTTAAGAAAGATTTACATGTATAAAATTCTAGAAATTTGCATATACACAGTCGTTTCGGAGGTGACAAACATGTTAACCAAATTGTTTCATGACTGTGTGATAATAACACAGAAGCTGGTTATAATTTTGCATTTTAAAACAGCTTATTATTCTGGTTTACAAGAGGAAGAATTCCGTAGGTTGACCCAAAGAAAAACATGCAGGACACTAGATCACACAAAGGTTGCAGGCCAACAGTATACTTGAACAAGCTTGTAATATAAAAATAATACAAAATCACTTGGTTGTGCTCCCAATTCTTGAGCAGTGTTTTAAACCAAAAACCAAACATAGGCATAAAAAAACATAAAAATTGCTAAGTACAGGGCCATGATTTGTGAAAAAAAAATATCATTTTGGAGGAGGGTCATGATTTTTGAAAAGAAAAAATATCATTATGGAGGCAACATTGTGTTAACACAAATGAAAGAAAGGTGATTCTTTATCGCGAAGACATTAGCAACTTAGAATTTGTCATATTTTACAGTGTTTGCTTCCATTCAAGCCTAATTTTCATTAATGTTTTCAATTTCTGATTTCCAGTTTGTTGGAGTCTTTATTTAAAACATAGAATGATTACCTGGTCCCATTTTGGAACAAGTTTGTTTCTTAAAAGAGCTTCAGTGCGAACCCAGCTTATTTTCAGGGGGGGCAAAGGGGGGGGCACCTATTTCAGGGGGGCAAGCATATATGCAAAAAAAAACACAATTTGTTGAAAAATGATGTGCGCCCTCATCGGGAAATCTCAGAGTTAGCCTTTAAGGGGGCACAGTACCAAATCCCACTCCACATTTGGATGTAATGGTAGAGTTAGTCAGTAAAAAACACGGCCTATGTGTGATATTTTGGTGTCCTGGGCGAATCAGTTTTCCGTGAGGGTAGGCATGCTATTATAAAAATGAGAGCGCATAGCAAGTACATGACTCTTATAATAGAAAAAATAGTGACTTCGATTCATGTGATAAAATGCGCCCGGAAAGTATACCCTGTCGGAAACGCGTTAGGAGGCGTCCGTGACAGCCCAAAACTAATCAAAAATAGTAGATTTTTGACTAGTCCTTGGTTGAATTCATAATATTTGGAAGGGGAAGAAGCACATTTTTGATGGAAATTCATATCAACTCACAATTTTTTAATTTTTAAATATGTTTCTGAGCCAATCCCCATCATTCCCCTGTATAATCTCTTTCAATGAGTTACTTCCCGACACAAGTTGCAGAAAAATTGTAAATTCTTAAAAAAGTAATTTTTAAACACTTGGTTGCAGTCGTTTCGGAGGTGACATTAACATTGTTAACATGTTCGGAAGTGACACAGAATGTTACCATGGCTTTTGTTTTTTTGATAATAATTTAGAACTGACTCTAATTTTGCATTGCAACACCATATTCATTCATTCTAATGATACAAATATGACTTTCAATCAGGTGTCACATACAAACACAATTCTAGGTGAATATCTGTATAATTACATATTATCTACGTTGCATGGAAACTAAACATTTGTTGTAAAAATACAATCCATTTCAAAGTTCTTCAAAGTTCCTTCCTGAAACAATATTACAACCTATTTTAAGAAGATTTCAGTACATAAAATTCTTAGAACTTTGCAAATACACAGTCGTTGAGGTGCCAAAGAATTGTTAACAATTTGTTTTCATGACCTGTGTTGATTAATAACACATAAGCTGGTTATAATTTTGCATGTTAAACACTTATTATTCATTCTAGTTTACAAGATGAAGAATTCCTTAGGTTGCCCCAAAAGAAAACCATGCAGGAACATTTATCACACAAAGGTTGCAGGCCAACAGTATACTTGAACAAGCTGTAATATACAATATAACAAAAACAAATCACTTGGTGGTGCTCACTTCTTGAGCATTTTTAACCAAACCCAACATGGGCATAAAAAACATCAAACTTGCTAATTAACAATGCCATGAATTTTTGAAAAATATCATATTTTTTTTTTTTTTTTTTTTTTAAAAAAAAATATATTTGGGAGGCAACATTGTGTTAACACATGAAAAGGTTTATTCTCATCCGCAAGAACCATTAAAACTTCGATTTGGCCTATTTTACAGTGTTTGCTTTCCATTTCAAGCTCATTTTTCATAATGTTTTCAATTATGATTTCCAGTTTTGTTGGAGTCTTTATTTAAATAATAGCCAGATTACGGGGTACCATTGTAACAATTTTGGTTCTTAAAAGATTCTTTCCAGTGGCGTAACCAGACTGTATTTCAGGGGGGGGCAAGCAAAGGGGGGGCACATATTTTCATGGGGCAAAGAATATGCAAAAAAAAACACCAATTTGTTTGAAAATTGAGTGCGCCCTCATCAGGGAATCGCCGAGTTAGCCTTTAAGGGGGCACAGTACCAAATCACTCCACATTTGGTTAATGGTAGTTAGTTCCAGTAAAAAAACAAGGCCTATTTGTGATATTTTGGGGTCCTGTGCGTATCAGTTTCCGTGAGGGTAGCATGCATTATCAAAATGAGGGAGAGCATTAGCAAGTAAATTACTCTTATAATAGAAAAATAGTGACTTTCGATTCATGTGCTAAACTAGGTCCCGGAAGGAATACCCTGAGTCGGAGGAAACGGTGAGGAGGCGTCCGTGACAGCCGAAAAATATCAAAAATCAGATTTTTTGCATGTCTTAAAAAGTTATAAGTGTCCTAACATACCCCACAAGTGATGATACAACCAAAAGAATAGGAACAAAAATTGGATGTTTTAGTCATTACTGGGGCGCGTACCAGACACTTACTCCAACACGTATAACTGCTGTTTTCTTCCTTGTGCTGTCAGTTGGCAGTGGTTGGAAAAATAAACTTAAAGAGAATTTTAGAGACTTATTCTACACGTTTTAAAGGGGGTGGCCCGATTTAAGTCTATAAATTTTTTCATCTTGATAGAATAGTCTTCACCCAAAAACCCCATCTATAAAGATTGCTATCAATATTCAACCTGTTTTGAACTTAGAAAGGTACTACTGTGTAAAATTAATATTGTCAACCAAAATGGAGATGAGCATATTTTTTTGCTGTCATAACATCCAAACCAAACACCATTTAGCCCTAAGACTTTTACAGGGTAAATCGAGAAAAATAAGGACCTTTCTTTCTGATACCCAACTTTCAACTACATGTACTTCGGTAAAAAATCTGGGGTCAGTACCATGGATCAGACTATGAACATTGAAGCATTCTGCAAATTTCAAATAGTTGCCTCTTCGCGGCGGATCACTGATATAGTACATTTAACAATGTTTTCTTTCTCTTGTATTGCTAAACACTTTTTGCAGCGGCTTGTTTGGGCATGTGTCTGGTGTGCAACCAGTAAGTCCTGCTTTCTTGACCATGCCAATTGACACTGGGTCGCTTTCCAGCTTCTTTTTTCACTCATAGTGGCGGATTTAAGAGGTCGCAGTGTCGCAGCTGCTGACAGGGTCCCCTAAAATATTGCTCTCGGGGCCCCCCAGCACACCCCCTAGTCGCACTAATGAGATATTGCGTCTAACTCACGAACCTAAAGGGCCACCACCTCTCTTAAGCTGCTGACAGGGCCCTTTCCCTTAAATCCGCCACTGTTCCACAGGAAATTGCCACAAAAAACAAACTGCTGCCCAAGTTGCTGGTGGGATAATCCCCTCGGTACTGGACGTGTACCATAATATCCCTATCTCATTGCAATAGTAAGTCTGTAGACGAAATTGTTCCATGTCTTCACTAGGGAGATTAGCAATGGCTACATATCACCACTTTTGGCTACGCAGGATTTACAAACGGCTACCCAAATGAGTGCAACGATACAGACAGCTTCAAAACCGGCTGGCAATACGGTTTACATGGAGCCGTTTTGGCTACTATGAAAACCAGGCCTGTTTAATCCTCTCACGCGTGGGTTACAAGTAAACCATTTGTTAGCTAAGTGTAACCATTGCCCATTTGAAACTCTGCAAATTGAATGGAAAGGTCAAATCAAGAAACTGTTTGTCTATGTAGAGTGGAAAGCGTGTGCAAAATAAACAAGCTAATTGCATGGCAAACTTTATAAACATGAGTGTGGCTAAATGGGAAATTGTTTATTTGAAATTAGCCCACAGAATCTTCCCTACAAAGGCTCTCAGCCTACAGTAAAATCTTTGTAATGTGTGTGCAATGTGAGGTGTGTGTGTGGTGTGCCACCGCGTGCATGGGTTGGTATTGATGATGTCATGCAAATGCAAATGGTGCGTCCGCAGGTGGAGTGTTCCCTTCTTTCTGTCATTGGCGTTTGGGCCAGACATCTCCCCTCATATATTTGCTGTGGGGGGTTCGCCACTCCTCCCGCACAGCGGTCTGTTTTGCATCCCAGCATATGCCGTAATGCCGTACCCCCATTTATACTCCTGGGATGGGAGAGGCAAGCGAGGTAAAGTGCCTTGTTCCAAGTGCACAACACATTGGCAACAGCGGAGCTCGAACCCCCAACTTATTCTTATGAGCGAGCGTGATCCACTGCACCACATGTGCCACCTTTTCATATTAAATGTCATGCTGCTTGCCTATAATCTTAAACTCCTAAATAGTTTTATGTTCCCACACTTGATTATTATACATTTTTTTTTTTTTTTGCTTATGTTTATTTGGTCAACTGTATTATTTTGTGTACTGGAAAGGTAGGGTATTGTTTCAAAAGTGGGTTCAAATATGAAACCAGGTAAATTATTCACAGCCGTTGGTAATAAATAGCATGAGATTGGTTACTAATTAATGGCCGCAACTCTGTTTTTTAATGTTTAATTATTTACAAGAAAATACCCACTTTTATAATTTACTCTTTGAAACTGTTATACACTAGTACTGGGTACTGGGAATTTAACTTGATTTGAAATGGTGTTCTCTGCTGGGTTGTTTTAAACTCTTAAAATTTTTGGTCAAGCTGTTCTAATGCCAATTTTTTGAAAAGCCAGACCTTACACAAACACTGCCACTTCAAGGTTGTTTCTGTGTGAGCTTAATTATGACCTTGTTCCTTTTCAATGCTCTCCTATGTGTGCAATCCAATCATGTTTCAACTGACTATAATGCATTATAAGTCTTTTGAAAATTTACCTTAACTATAGTACAGTCATTACTCAGCATGAAGTTACCAACATCACAGCAGGAGGCAACTGACAATGATTCGCCAAAAGCAGAATTCGGAAACGTCGCCCCATTGTTACCCTTTTGTCACCAGCAAGATTGGGTTCACAAGGTCATCCTCAAACACCAAACCATAAGCCGTTGGAATTACTACCAAATCAAAGACAACGGCGCTGACCAAACTCGGGGAAAACACAAGATTGCACTCTTTGTGACAAGTCATATACCCCCATTTTCTTGTTTCCCAAATAACAAAAGAAAACAGCATAGTGGTTTTTGCCCGAAACTGTAAAGACATGGCAAAACAAATCGGAAGCATGAAAGACACTATCTCACAACTGAGATCTGAAGTCGACCAACACGCCGAAGCCATGAAGAAACAACAAACACTGAAACTCTGCCTTGCAAAAATGAATGATGCCTTTACAATAGGGTGATTGCGCTAGAAAACGCCTACGACACAACCAAGGAACACATACACAGAGAACACGGACCATCAACGACCACCAAAGCAACCGAATTCCGGAACATCAGAACGTCGCCATAAAGAAACCAAAAAGCTGCTGTGGGTGATTCTTCATCAGGGAGTCAATGACAGAGGGCCACTCAACCTCACAAAAATGCTCCCCCTGGTGCTAATTAATGAAGATCAGACAGCCCTACACAAGACTACTCAAATCTCGGATTATGACTCAGTAATTAGACATATGGGGACTAATGACCTGTTCCCAACTCAATGGAATATGGAGAAAGGTGCTCCGCATATGCACCATGATAGAAGATCTCAATCGCCGCGCACCTAACACGGGCCAAGTATTTCTTCAGTCTTCCCCCGTGCAGACAAAGACAAAACAGCAAAACAGAAGCGAATTGACAAATTCAATGCCAAGTTATGTGCTATCGCAGATGACAAAGGATGTGTTTGTGTGATCATGACGGAACTTTAAGATGAAAAACAATTCCGCTGATGAGAGCACTTTTAATGGCAGTGGATACATCTCTCGCGCACTGGTACATCAATATTCTAAGACATTGACGCAGGCCACGAAAATCTCAACCCCCACCCATAATACAACGCCTGGGAGGACACCAACCGCACGTATGGGCACAAAAGATCACCCGCTAAATACCCTAATCCTTCGTGGACATAGACATGGACATATTAGACAGCAAACAAACTCCGTGTTGTCATTTCTGTGGAGAGAGCAACCTATGAGAAAGAATTGCAGATACGGAAGACCGCTTAGATGCTTTCCTGCAAACATGGGAACAAATCTAGTGTATGTCCCAACTCTTATAAATGTGGCCATGAATATAGTGCCGAGACTCTGATAAGGCCTATCTTTCATATAGTCATTCAATAAATTTGATGTACCGAATATGAACTGTGTTATAAACAGAATGGACTGAGTTCAAATAATGAAATGTCTTATGATATTGATAAAAAAGTTGTTTATATAAATTGTGATTTTAAAAGGACACGTAAACGCCAGAGAAGAGGAAAAGAAGGGTAAGCATAAACTCAATGACAATATAATTGTAGTATCAATATTGGGTTCAACATGTCCCGTGTGATGCAAGAGTAAATATATAAATTGAAAAGATCTGTCACGAAATATCTCACATTTTGGGTATTTTCTGAAACGTTTCTTAAGAATGATTCCCTCTCAATCAGAGGTATTATTGGATTGCAAAGACCGAACATCGCAGTACTGCAAAAGGGGAGGCGGGTAGGCTCTTGTTCAATAGGAAATATCGTTATGACGAAATTTTGTCAATTCAAGAAATGATGATCTTGAGCGTTTATGGATAAAGGTTCGGTGTAATGATAGCATGATGTCATTGTGCAGTTGCATATTTCCCAGTGGGGACAATCCAGCCTCCTAGACGACTCTAGCAATCAATTCTCTCCGAAATTGTTCAAATTAATGATCTCGATGACACGCGTATTATTATTTTAGGGGATTTTAACGGTAAGATGGCCCTTTATTCCATTGTGACGAAGTCATAAACTAATGAGTCAGGGCTTCTGAATTTTGCCGATGATGTCAACCTTAGATTCTTAAACGTACAAACTATGTTTTCGGCCGTTTACTTGGTTCGAATGATTCTCACTCTATCTTAGATTCATTCTTGTTCTGACAGTGTTCTCTGGTTCTGTTCTGAAATGTTTTGAGATAATAGATTGTACATATTGGTAGCATCCTAGCCTTGTTTTATACTTAAAATTAATTTTAATAATTAAAAAATCATGTAAATAACCAATAAATAGTAATGATAAAATTTATTGGGATATCAACCAAATCATGACTATACAACTTTAGCAAAAACATTAACAATGTCTTTCACGATTTCAACTATTATGATTTGCAGATGCTATACTATTTGGCTTATTGGAAACAGAGATTGTTACATGCTGCCAAAGAGCAATAGTTTGAGAAGTTTCACCGCAAACAAAAGCCTTGGTATGACAAAGCATAGATCAAGCCATTCAAATGCGAGACGCCAATTCGAATCGCGGCACCGTCATATTTGACTCCGGTGAACACAATAAAGAGTTCTATATAATCTTTGGGGACTATAGGTCGAACACATCTGTTAGAATTAATCCGTGAAAAGACGATGCAAAAAAGAATCGATCATGTCTAAACAGTAATCGTAGAGGTGGAAATCGTGTAAGGAACTTTTGGAATATCTTAACGGCTCACACCAAAGAACCAACCTATACACTTAAAATCCCACATTCCGACTCATTACTGATGATAAACAAGTTATTAAACAACCGTTATCAAATTGGAATCTTTTGGGCAGAATGTCTTTTAATTTACAAAGGGGATAAACTTTGGAAACAAAGAACTTGTTAATAAGCTTTCATTGAGTCATTCCGTAAATAACAAGGATGGTCAGGTACTTGATAAGATTGATATAACACTTGATGATGTTAAGTGAGGCTATTGGACATAGTAAAAAATTAATAAATCACCAGGTATAGACAACATTACTAATATAACGAAATTTGATTAAAAATGGGGGTGCCACATCATTAACACGGTTCATAGTATGTTCAAACGCGTCTCTGATTAGACTCCATCCCGGACGAATGGGAATAAGGGTGTAAATTGTAACCGATTCACACAAGAAAGGCGATAAATTAGACCTTAATAATTACAGAGGCATCCCTCATTCTGTGTCTCGAATTGTACACAAAAATTAATACTAACTCTATTTCAATTTTCTTGAATGCAGTGATTTGCTCACAGAGATTCAAGGTGGTTTCCGCCCAGACGGCGATTCAGGACCATATTTCACACTTAAGAGTATCACCTCCATTAGGAAAATGAAAGGGAAACAAACCTATTTAGCATTCTAGATTTCAAAAAGCGTTCGACAGTGTTTGGCGTGATAAACTATACTACTGCATGGAAATTGGGTGTAAGTTTCATGTTTAATATTATTAAGAAATAGATCATGAGAACGTGCAAAGTAAAGTTAGATTTGGTAACCTTGAAACGGATATATTCACATCGACGAGGGTCTGATAACAAGGTTGTGGGTTTCCCCGTACTTTTTTATTTACATCAATGAACTTGCAAAAATGAGAAGGGAGAGGAAAATTGGTGTTAAAGTCAAAACTCCATGGCTGCTTATTCTGGGCAGACGATTGTCTTAAATAGGTGAAATGAAAACGACTGAAAGTCTACTTGATGTAACAGGTGAATTCGCTGATAAATAGATTAAATTTTTTTTTTTACTATGATAAATCTACGTTTCTCAAGTAGGTAAAAGATCAACCCCACCAAAAACTGGCCGCTTGGTACAACTACACAAAGAAACTAATTATATAAATATCTTGGATGTATTTTTAGCAGAAATGTATTGACGCAACACATGTCATGACGTGATTCAAAAGGCAATAGAATCATTGTCTTATATAAATCAATAATTAACAATCAGGATATTTTAACCGTTTTCTACGGCGACCTCTTCATGGAAAACCCATTGCACTGCCATCCATCAACTACGCGTTTCAGTCTGGACTGGCGGCAGCGAATCTGATCGTAATAAATTGAAACCTTCAGTTCAGATGCAAGGACAATTTTTGCGCGCAAGTAGCATACCTCTTAAGAAGCACTTTATGGCGAGTTAGGGTGGGACCCAATTCTGACACCTCAACCACGTTTAAAATGATATTTGTTCGATCGCCTCCTCCATAGGCCACCATACGAGATAATACCCCAAAATTCTTTTCACAATCTTTTTCTATGCCTGAAAATTATTGGTAAAAGTAGTCATGGAAATGGCGCGCCACATAAAATACTCGCTTGTCTCTTTTGGGTTAGATATCACATTTCGCAAACGGAAACCACGACCGTAAGTGGCACTGAATCAGTTAGTCGCATTAACAGATTCTGGAATATATAAAATTGGCGTTAGAATACCTTAACTAAGAAACAGCTCGTTAATTATGCCAAATACAAAGAAAGCCACGCCTCGGACTATCTCCTTGATGCCACTGACTTTTTAGGGTTTGCTCACTCAAGTTAAAGTTCTTAACCCACACATTACCACTTGAGCAAAACATTAAAAAAAAAATCATGTCGGATCGTATACATGTAATCTGCAAATTATGTACTGGCGAGAAGGAAAGCACCTCTCACTTTCTTTTTCTCATGCCAGGCACTGAATGATGTAAGAGGTGAAGAATGCGCAAAACTAAAAAATGAACTCCACGCCAACATTTTCCCACAATTCTGGCAATGGGTTTTGTATAGTGTGTGTAATATGAAAAATACTTCCATGATGGATAATATGTATATGTTGATACCACCAATAGGGAAGATTTTTTGCCTTTTTGCTCCCTTTCCTTCCCTTTCCATCAAGTCGCGCCTGGACACTTAGCACAGAGGTACTCAACAGCACAAAACATCGGACGATAAGGTATGATGGTAAATAGGTATCAAATATTTTAGTGTCTACATTTTTAAAATTCCTCCATTTCTTATGAAGTGTACTATTATAATTGTAAGCCCAAACAGAGCTATTGTAATAACTAAAACAATCTAAACTTACTGTATTAGATGTTATGTCCCTTCGTGTAATGTTAATTTTCGTACCACCTTTTCTGGATGCACCCAGATTATGTGTGCCACTGTATCAAAGTGTTTATCCATAATGTTGAATTTGAATTTAATTACTTACCTGATAAGCACAGGCCTAGTTCTATTTTATGACATGTCAACTGTACTAATTAAGCCCATTTATTTGTTGTACAATATAAATGTTGCGGTTTCACGTACACTGACTTTTTTGCATGGTTTAATTTATGGTTCTGTCCTCTAATTGAGTAAAATCCATAAGAAATTATGATTAAAATATTTTGAGGGTTGGTTATTTTAGGGCACATATTTCGCTATAAATGTGTGAAATAAACCACCACTACAATTTTTAGCTTTCATTGACAGTACCCGTGCCCTGCACCACATCTCACTTAAGCAATGACAATGACAAACTTTTTATAACCAGGGACAGGGTGAAGCCTGAATTGTGTTACAAACATATTGGATGGTTAGAAAGCAATTGGGTTGCTCTTCTATCAGGTCACAGGCTTAAGTTATGTGGTCACTATTTCTGTGGTGTTTTTCTTTTCATGTACTGATCAAATTACAAATGTGACCCATCTATCTCATATCTAAAAGATGCAATTTTGAAAATTACAAAATTTAGCAGTATGGGTTCACTTGCAATGTTTATACCTGTAGGGCCATTCTGCACCTAACATTCCCCTGGATACTATATAGTTGGTTTTAGGTTCATAATCGTGGAAAGACTAATCATCTTTCTGTTACTTTGCAACTTGTGAAAATATGACATCACTGTGTCGATTTGGAGACATCATCTGAGGACCATAAATCCTGATAGGCCTAACCCTGATGCATGCATTCTCTGACTACTTGAACATAATTTTCTCAAAATACATTACGTATCGGCTCACTTAAAACAGTTGTCACCAAAGCACAAATCGAGTGTTGTTGTTAGGGCTATAAGTAATATTATAATGCTACAAAACAAAATACCGTATCTAATCAACTTAAGGTTTCGGACTGGGGGACTTGTGTATGATTTCTCCCTTAGTCCCCTAAACAGTTTTTAAAACCAATAAAAATGTGGCCTTACAAAATGTGCTCCTTTGTAACCTTTGCAAAACAAAAGGTTGTTCTTTATATTAGGGGGTAGGTGTTTCTTACATAAATACCATTTTTCTAGAAAAATTATATCCCACCCATGTGGGTTATCAACATGGGCGCTTTATTTTAGGTGAAATTTTACTGCCCTACTGGGACATGTAAACTTGGTGAATTCCTTGCCCAAGGGCACAACATGTCCCTGGGG
>JAMKCH010040113.1:0-13028 GCA_023653785.1 Ophioderma brevispina
CCCCCATCAAATTCCGCCAATTACCTTTGTGAGCGACGACTGTAGAAAGGATCTTGCATTTTGGGGTTATTTGTGACCCCGTAATTGTTTAACAATCTTGTAAAAATAATATGAATGTTCATCACTTCCGACTCTTGATAAACGGTGTTATAAAGTTCAATGGTACCTTGTAACAATGTAGACTTCTGAACTGTTGCCCAAGCGCGCCCAACGCGTGTAATTGTACCTCGAACACCCACCAAATTTAATATGTAACTTCCGGTTATTTTGAATTTGTTTTACCTATCCGCTATGGCTGTTTGATAGCCGATCCATGTCGAACTGATTCCAATGTCAGTTTCATTTCATCTGATATGAATGTGATACGTCATACTTTATACCCTCATTAAAAGTATAATTATAAATTACAATTAACCTCGTCTTCCGAAGGGAGGGGTGTTGTTACCGCTCTTTTCTATTCTGTCGGCCCAACTAAAACCCGGTGTCAAATAAGTTAATGTAATTAACCAATTACATTTATGCTCCGTGCATGCCCCCATTAAAACTGGGTGTAGGAAAGGTAAGGGTGATTCCATCCAAGTGATGAAGGGTGTGGCAATCAACCCCCCCAATTCCCCCCCCCCCCTTTCAGGCGGATACCAACAGGCCTAGTACGAACACAGTAATATCACGACATTTGATTTAGTTTGCAATAGAGACAGGTCCTCCTCTTTCCTTTGATACCAAAAATAGTACCAACATACTAACATGTCGATAATAACGTCATAATGTCTCTACATGATGGAAACTGTTTAAGTGTTTACAAAATTATTTTTGAGCCATAAATTTGCAATATCTTTTTTCTTCCTATATGCAGTATTTTAAAACTTTATTACCTTATGACGTCATAGTGACGTCATCCGTTAGTTTCTACCTATTTTGATACCCTGGAAGATTAAAGTTAATGATCTAGCTATACTGAGGTACCAATTTATAGGAAATGGATGTTTCAATAAGAAAATTCAAAGCGAGGCCGTCAGTCACCCTCCTGCTGAGAAGGTGATTATCGCATTATCTTAGGCCGGTAAATGGTGATTTATACCAAAAGGCGCACGTGATAGGTCTTTGACACTAGTGTGTTTATTGTCCTTCCCCTATTACGTCCCATGATCTCTGTCGTCCATGACATGACAAGACAAAGTCGAGCCCAATATTTTTAAAACTCATAGCAAGACACTTATATTAGGCACATATCCTTCCAATTTTATCATTATATTCTTTCAAAAACAGACTTTAAAAAAAAACACCATCACACAAAACAATAACTTATCTTAGTACCAAATCCACATTTAATTTTATCTATATGTTATAAAGTGTGATCTTGCCCTGCAAAAGCGTCATATTACAATACCCTTGAGTATTACCCAATATAAATTGGGTTAAAGCAATACCCTGCCAACAAGTGATAACATTTACCCATGATGTGGCAAAATAATACCCCATACCCTTGAATATTCCCACGATAATTGGGTAAAAGCATACTGCCCACAGTGTATCAAATTTACCCACTTATATGTGGTAAATCTTACCCATACATTGGGTAAAATTATTTTGCCCAACAAAATTGGTTGTTTTTTACCCTTATTTTGGGTAACTTTTACCCAACCATGGTTGGGTAACACATTTACCCAGAAAATAGGTTGTTCATAGTGCACCCCGCGGTTGGGTAAAAGTTGGGTACCCACCGTGCTAACAGTGTATATCTACACAGTTTAAGTTAAAGTGATCACATTGCACCCTATCCACGGGGGCTATTTCGGCTTGAACGAAAATACAAGAAAATATCGAGTCTAATTGCAAGATTATTCATTCAATTATGGCTCACTAGTTATTTTGCAACTTAATCCAGGTATGACGCCTGGGAATAAAGTTTGGTTTAGTTTTAAAATTACCACTAATACGTTGATATTGTTCTGATGCTATCTCTAGGAAAGTAATGTGCGCCTCGACATAATACATCGATTCAGTCTCCTGCTCTTCTTTCAATCCTGTCTGTTACCTCAATTCGTAAGAGCTCGGTATGCTAGTAATATGGAGGTCTACGGTTCAATCCGGCCAAGCGCAACGTATGGTTTTATTTATTATTTTGCCCACTTACTACCTGGATAACTAAGAAGTTATGAGTTTTATTAACCAGAGATATGACTACGATTTCTGAAAGTGCATAGGTTTAAGTTCTCCGTTTGGGGTTAGAGTGTTTGGTTTTCCTGCAAGAATGGGTACAAACCGTTTGTAAAGATTTTGATCAAGGACATTCATTTTATTTTTTTTTGTTTAAGAAAAGCTATTCGCCAATGACACATAGTAATGCCACCAACTATATGCCGGCACTGTCTAAATACCTATTTAGTTCATACGATGGTTATGTGCGACCTCACTACTCTATAAGAAGGATAAGTCAAACTAATGATAAACATATCGTTTGCGTGTGTATTCGCTTTTGGACATGGTGAGTTCAAATTTGTATTCAAAATCAGCAAACAGTGTTATTATATAATACCGGATCAATATTGGGCAACCCATTGAAAGTAAGTATAGATAGTCCCCAGAAAGATCAGGACAAATAAAATAATATAAGGAAGGCTTAACGAACCATACTAATTTTTTTTTAATTTTATTATTTTGTTTGCGGTTTTTATTTTTCTCAGGAGAATAGAACCAGAAATTCAAGAGTTTAGCCTGGGTGAAAATGGTACGTATTAAAAAAACTGTGTGAGTGCAATCGAAACGGTCAGCGATTACTTAAGCTAAGTAAGATAAGCATATCTGTTTTATTTAAATAATAAGGTAATTGATTTTAGATCCTTTTCTGTGTAGTCTCTTTGACGCGGGAGGTAGCATTATGCTAAGCTGAACACCACGCCAAAGTATGGCACGCCCACGTATCAAATATGGCGATGTGTATCGAGTTTCCTCGCCATATGTCGAGTGTGCAGGGTTATATGTTGAGTTTACAGCGCTACTGTCCAGTTTGCACTCTATAACATCGAGGTTTTGTCTCTATATGGTGAGTTGACATAAATCTGTCAGTTTTACGCTCCACGTAACAAATCATGGCGAGGTTTTCCGCGCATGTCGAGTTTCATGCGTTGTATATCGAGTTTACCCGCATAGGTCGAAGTTTACAGCGTTGCCTATCCAGTTTAAACTCTATGTGCCGAGTTTCATAAATCACCTGTCCAGAATAAATCATGTCCACAATAAATCATGCCGAGTTTTAAAAAACGGGACATGATTTTTTTAAACATGTGAAAAACTGACATGATTTCTTTCTCAACATTAGCAAACTCGACTGATTTTTTTCTCAACATGAGCAAATCGACATGATTTTTTTTAAACATGAGCAAACTCGACATGATTTTTTGTTTACCAATACACCCAAAAAATCATGTCGAGGTTTCCTCATGTTGAGAAAAATCATGTCGAGCTTGTTGCAACTGACATGATTTATGTCAACTCCACCATATAGAGAGCAAAACTCGATGTATAGGGCAAATGGACATATAGCGCGTAAACTCGACATTATAACGTGCAAACTCGACATATGGCGAGGACAACTCGATACCCAGCGCGTGAAACTCGACATGCGCGGGAAAATGGAAAACTCGCCATGATTTGATACGTGGATCGTAAAACTGGACATGATTTATGTACAACTCACCAATAGAGAGCAAAACTCGATGTATAGAGGGCAAACTGGACAGATAGCGCTGTAAACTCAATATAACGCTGCACACTCAGAATATGGCGAGGAAAACTCGATACACAGCGCATGAAACTAGGACATGGCGCGGGAAAACTCGCCAGATTTGATACGTGGAGCTGCCTATCCAAAGTGCACAGGTGCTTCTGCAACCAACCAACAGATTACCAATTCTGCCAAGCTGTCAGCAGGCGACCTGACTGTTTTGTTGGTTTTTTTTGCCTTCCTTCACTTATTTTTACAGAATTATGATGATATAGCCTCAAACTAACATTATCTATTGAAACAAACTATAATGCTTTAAGTAAAACATCTGGAAGCCACATTTAAATGATTCCTGAAAACAAATTATTGAGGGTCAATTCAAAAACCTATGGGAAAACCATATGTGCTACAAAAAGGCAAATATTAAATCACACTTGAAAACGAAAACAAATATTTTTATGATGAAATTGCTTAATTAACTAAAATCCAAGAAGACATCACATAACAATTGAAGATATCCAAACAGTCGATCAAGGCACATTTCAGGTATTACCGAGGGCTATGATTCAGATGTGGAACAAAGATTAAAATGTGTCTCTTGCACTCTTCATATTTTGTTTCAATCTATTTCGACAAAAAGTGGAGATGGGACCTTTCGGAATAGCTCTTCAAATAGAACTTTTTTCAACAAAACAAGTGTTAACAGGAATTGGCATTAGCAAAATTAGAGTGAAATGGTGAATTAAAACATGCTTATAAAATTATTTACTCTACCATAGATTGTCACCTGGTTATCCCAAAAGGCTAAAAATAAATAAAAATAATAAAAAAAATAAATAAATAAAAATTTTAAAAAAAAAATAAATAAATACGTCAATGAATGATCATTTTTTCTGCGCCGTTTTACAGAATGACGGATGAGTTGCTAGAGTGGGCTCCATTGCGTTTTGGCGGTATTGAATTCGTTCAATGTTCCCGCGTCGGTAGTCTGGTTGCCTGATTCCCATTACATAACATACGGATCGGTCATTTTTGCCGGGGGGGGTGGAGGATTTCAACTTTTTTTTCGGCAAAAATTTTCGCGTTCCCCTCGCTTCCGTTCAAATTTCACACTCCCCCTTGATCATGCTATTTCCTTCCCCCTTTACAGTTCATGGGTTCCCCTCTCTCTCGTTGATGAAAAATTTCCGTTCCCCCCTCTCCCAAAATTTTTTCGGGTCCCCCGTGGCGTAATATGACCTCCCTAAGTATAACCATGTACTTTTTTTCTTGCGTATCCCCAAGTCATTGGTTAATGTTGTGGCACGGGGGTGGTCAGGATTTTAACTCAGCTGAGTAAGTTGGTTTCACAGTGCCGCGTTATATATCCATGATACGGGCGCTCCTAACATAGCCTACTCTGTGGGCTGGGCCGATGGGAATGGTCAAAGGTCTCATCCAATTATGCCACTATAAAACAAATAGAATGCGCAGACAGCATTAATTAGTTTTTTATTATATCTGTATCTGAACAATCTGTCCCACACTGCAAGTGAAGCCAATAGTCCAGTTATTTATGATTTGACCCAAAACAAATTGCAAAAGAACAATTTTGGTGTTATATCTGTGAATTGGTCTGAAATAATATATTAAATATTTACCAAAATCAAACCTGTGAACAGTTGAAATACGGGGAAACATTTGGTCACAGGTAAAAAAAATAGAATTGTTTAAATTGATTTAAATAAGAATGTCCCAATTTATTGGGCTACTCCAAGGTTTTTTTAAAAGGTATAGTTTGCCCTATCTGTGAATTATAGTTTCAGTACCATAGGCACAATACAGTTCAAGGTCATCGGGGGTAAAATCAGAGATGGTCTGATTTTTGAATCGACTGTTTGTAATTGGTTCAATTGTCCCACTTGATAAGAAAATGTAAATAGATTTTTTTGTTTGAACGTTCCAATACAAGAATTACAGAGCTATGACTAGTGACCTCCCATAGACCCTACCACCCAGTTATATTTTGCCGTTCCAATGTGGCAACTAATATCAAGATGGTACAACCAGTATATTTTCGGCTCCTGTACATTAGACGAACAATTGACACCATTTTTTTAATACGAACGGATAACATCGAATTCTACCCCCATTGTGACCTTGAAACCTTATGTTGACTCATAACTATTGAACTGCAAACTGAGAATATGGCAAACTATACTTTTTTTTCATCCTGGAAGGGTGAACGAATCACGTTGGTATACTTTTTGACGCAATTGGTGTTTCTTTTATGTTTGAACCCCTGTATAACATTACCCCCTTAAAATCATCATTTTCACTCCTGATTTGGTTAAACTTTTGATATGGTTGTTTTTAAAAAGGTACTTCTCAATACCATTCTGGAGAAAATGAATTCTTTTCAATTAGTTTTGCTTAAGATCATTTATTCTATTTTGACTGGTCTACCACGGACAGACAGTGTACGCCATGGATTCTGCTTGTCAAGTTCTCTAGTGGTTGATGACTTGACTATGTGATATATAGTAGTGTTGAGTATGGCAAATTATTCTAGTCTAAAGCATTATCTGGGAAAAAAGGAATACGTGAACTTTTCTTGTTTGTTAATATCACATCCAAGATAAGGATGGCTCTTGTTTCTCTAGTATGTGTTTACCCAGTGTGTAACATTCGAATACCTTCGGAGTGCGTACATGGGTTATACGCATTACTAAACACTTTTTTTTGATTTTAAAGTGTAATTGCCCACTCATCTACCATTCTCCAGTGTGTTATCTTCTGTTGAGTTGATATGATCATTAAGGTTTTGTATCTTTCTATAAGTTAACGCAATCATCGCGAAGAGCCGACTTCCGATTGAATTTTTGGTGAAGGAGGTGTTACAAAAATAAGAATAAGCAAAGGTCCCATACCGTTCTCTGGGGGACTCCAGAAACACATCTGTCCAAGCCGAGTGCTCACTCCCGACAACGACCCTTTGAGTACGGTTCTTGAGGAAAATTTGCTATCCACGTATGAGTTTTAATGCCATAAGATCCAGTTTGAGTATATATGTTATGTAGTCTGTACTCAAAGGCTTTTGTGAAAGTCCCTAATAATCATATCTGTTTGTGACTTGTGATTTAATGAAAGAGCGAGATCATGAACAGTAAGAATTAACAACTAGTGACCAGGGTTTTTTCACTCCTGTTGTGCCCGGGGGGGGGGGGGGGGTCCATGGGATCCACATAAATGGCAAACCACTTTCCCGAAGGAATTTTGCACGAAAGTTATACCACATTTGGAAGGGTCATAAGACCACCCAAATCAGCAAAAACAAATGAAATGGTTTATTCGGGCTGCAAATTAGGGGCAAAACATTGTTTTAAAACAGGAAAAAAATGGAAATTCAAATGGAGCCTTGTGCTTACATCAAAACTTTTTGAAAACTTATTTTATTTTGATGTTATTCTGAGACCCAAATTACATATATTTAACACAAAACCTGCAGTTTTAGGATCGTATTTTAAAAACGGGTGTTGCAAAGACACGTCATTTTCCCAGAGAGTTTGTACGTAACGATTTGGCAATGTCCACGATGAGATTTGTTGTTTTCATCCCATAAAGAGGTTTTTTTTTAATATTACACTAATAATTGTTTACTTACATGTATGTGTGAACATATAATCAGCAGCAAAAAAAAATAGCTTTGGTTCTCTGATATTAAAAATATCTCAGATGACTTCCTTAGTGCCCGGTGTTTCCATGGGTCCCCCCATAATTACTCATTAACGGCTTGGCCGATTTTATTTTTATTGGTAAAATTTAAAAAAAAAAGAAGCGCATTTAAAAGTCAGACATTAAACAAAAAAATCGGCGCAAAAATCCCACGCGTAAAGCGGTCAGCGCGAAAACAATTTTGGGGGTCCATAAGGGAACCCCACCCCTTGGTCACTTAAGTATGTAATTGGGTTTCACAAGAGTGATGTTTCCTATAACAATGGTGTTGTTATTGTGAGTCTTGAATATTTATCAAAGTGAGAAATAATTTGGAATGATGATGTGTTTTCAAGAATCCTGTAGCTGATAGCTGTAAGTGATACGGGCCTAGAACTAATGCTGTTTCACATCGCCATTATGGTGATTTCAAATGAGTCAATGCAGGTACTATCACGATTTCTTCTAATATCTACTGTATTATATCCATAACCTAAGAGATTTTGTATTTTCCTGGGACCTTTAAATCTTAAATCTTCAACTTTTTATTACTGTTCACAACCTGCACTACTATGATTATTATTATTATTATTGTAACCGGCAGTGCAGATGATTCATTTGAGATCCAAAAACCCAATACCTACGTGAATGTTCGTTATGATGGCTTGATAGTCCTGGTAGTTCCTACAATCTATGGATGTTCATGCAGACAGCGAGTTCGATATTTCTTTTGACACTCAGTGTGCCCCATACGATTAAGCTCTGGGCCTACGATGCAACCCACATTAAAAAATAAAAAAAATTGAGACCTGAGACCGTAGCCGCTACCCGTTCGAGCAGTAATATTTAAAAGAATAGGTATTGTTTTATTCTCTGGCCTGTATCTATCGTGTCATATCACACTGGCGACAGCATTATTTTTAAGTAGAACAACGAAGCGCAGCGAGTTGTTTTACGCTAAAATGTGCTGTCGCCCGTGGTGATATGACACAATAGATATACGGCAGAGGCTGAAACAATACCTTTCCTCTAATTCTTTAAGCAATTTATTCAAAATACGAAGCGCTATTATTAACAAATTACTAAAATTAATGATCGATTTATCCAACGACTACCCACCGGCTTTTTAAATCGATCCTGTCCGTTGTTACATTGCGCCTTTCGTCCGATTGGCCCGAGATATAAGCGTAGCGCGTTGAGCGTACGCGCTGTACCGTGTGATATCGTGTCATATCACACGGCTACACCATGAAATTGCGGAACAATCTCAAGTGTTTAAAGAAAAAAAAAAGAAAAAAAAAAAAAAAAAAAAAAAATAAGATTAATTGACGTTGCGTTAACGTGAGAACATCGGGTGTACCTGTATTTTAGTGAAAAGATCATGAATTCCAATTTATGTACAAAGCAGTATTACAAAGCCGCGCACATGCGACGGTAAACTACACAAGCTTGTCACACGGGCCGAGAGTATTTTTGGTGTTATAGTATAGATGATTTTTCAGTGTATCATTCTTTAAACCATAAAACCGGATATACATTAACGTGCTAAAAAAAAAAGTAAAAATCAAATATAAAAAAACAAACATTAAAAATAAATAGATATTCCATGACACTTAATTATTTTTGTCAAACTAAAGTTTCGGAAACGATTTGTAAATGGGAATTTTCCTCTTAAAAATTTCAATTTATTGAAAGAAGTAATACGAAAATTAGGGGTTTACCATGTTTAACAACAGACCTTCATATTAGCTACAATAGTGTGAGAGTGATGCCTACATAAATGCATGTATTCACACCATTTACGCTCCCATAGAACCTGTGACTGCTTGGAACAGCGCCACCACATTCCGTTTCCGACATCGCTAATTAGCCGGCTATGCTTAGACAGGCGCTACGTCATGGGACCCCCAGCAGTCAGACGCTGGTTAAAGGCTCTGCGATTGCTTAACAAGGAATGAAAAAACCGGTTTCGCGGTACCTTGGATATCGCGAAACGCGAATCAGGTGGTCGATCTGATGTGGAGGAAATGGGTTCCTGACCATACAAAAGACCAATTAGCCCTCACTAGTTTTGTAAGATGACGTGACAGCAGCAATCGAGAACTGAGCCAGCTAATAAGGTAAGGTTTCTTCACGTATTTTTCAAGTTTTTTCGTCTTTTTCCAAATATATTTAACCTATATATACATAGTCAGATAACTAGACAATTTAGTTAGGAATATATTGGTGCGTAAATGTTACGTTAGGCCAAGTATTTTGCGCGAAATCCAGTGTACAAAACATCCAATATCAACGCTATTGACCGGGTCCGACCCGAATATGTTAAAGGGGAACAAAACCTAAATTATTCGATCAGCATATGGTCATATAGCTATATGACCATTCGAATAGAAGTAATTTCAGTCTCTCAAACCATTTCCTCTAACAAATAAACGTATTAATTCAGTGTTCATGGGGTATCCATTGGAATTTCTGATGACGTTAGACCGGGCCCAACCAAAAGAGGGCCTGTGAACAGTCATATTGGAATAATCTTGTATCCGAAAAGCATTTCTTTGTGACGGTGAATTGCGGCTATTCAAAAATCCAAGTTCCATGTGTATTTGGAAGGCATCAGATGTTATATAAACAAATGTGTTTGCTCAAGCTAAATTGCTAATAAGTAGGATTAAAATTCGTTGAACCCAGATGCCGTAAGTAGTTATATACTGTGTATTAGAAAAAAAATTGGTGAAATACAACGTAATTTTGCCATTCATTGGACCATTAGCCCTGGAGCTAGCACACATTTGTAACACATCTAAAGTGCAAAAGGTTGGAGTGATTAAATATGTTGAAGACTGACAGAAAACCCCTGAAACTGATTTCTTAAGGTTGCCGCAAATGGTGCCTGAAGGAGAGGGGGCCAAAACAGAGTTGGTACCAGGGAGTTCAAAATTTGTAAATTGATCCAATTGTGTTGAAAAGCACAACAATGTTTATGTGTCTAACATAAGGATTCAGAAAAGGATAGTTGGTAATATGTACAGGCCTAAAGTTTCAGAGTTATAGGCTTAAAAAACGCAAAAATCAATAATAAGGGTCAATTTCAGTGTACAGGGTCAAATTTTAAAGTTGCTCCGATTGGATAAAAAAATGGTGCAAATATTGGTGGAGTCAATAGATTAAAATAAGGAATAGTTTGGACTGTTCTTTAAAATGCTTAGTTTCCGAGGTGTAGGGGGCATAGAAGGTTCAAGCATGGCATTCATGGGGCGTGATCTTGTTACCCCCCCTACTTTCTTAAGCAAGCATTTTTGAGACACTCCAAAACTATCCGGTAATTTATCCTATGAGCTCCACAATAATTGCACCATTTTTTATCCAAATTCGGAACAATTTTAAAATTGAACCCCTGTACAACTGAATTGACCCTTTTTATTGATTTTTGTGTTTTAGCTATCATCTCTGAAACTTTAGGGTGTTCATATTACAAACTATACCTTTTCTGAACCTTATGGTTAGACACATAACCTGGGCGCTTTTCAACATTATTGGATCCATTTACAAATTTGACCCCGTACCAAAACTTTGTTTTGGCCCCCTCTCCTTAAGGCACCACTTGGCGGCGGACACTTTAAGAATCACGTTTCAGGATTTCTGTCAGTCTGTCAACAATTTAGCACTCAAACCTTTTGTACTTGAGATGTGTTACCAATGGGTCTAGCTCCCTGGGTTTACATACACTTTTCACGAGGAAAGTAGATGGATTTTTCTATTTGACTGACTTTACAATCCGATAAGATTCCGAGTCATACACACCAAATTGTAATGTGCATCTGTCTATTAACAAATTGCTTCCCTGCCATTGAAATGCACGTGGAATGTTTTGAATAGACCGCCATAATCAACTATGACAGAATAGATGGTTTGGTGTTATTATGTGCTCATATGAAGGACCCTGCAGGATTGCTTTGCGGCACTCTTTTGGTGGGCCACAGGCTACGTCATCCAAAGTCAACATGGATACACCCATGAACACTGAATTCATACTTTTATTTTTAGAGGGATGGTTTGAGAGACTGAAAATTACTTCTATTTGAACGGCATATATGGATATAAACATGTGCTGATCGAAGATTTAGGGTTTTGTGCCCCTTTAAAAGTTGTGTTGTACGTGTCGCCACTTGGGTAGCTTTCATATAGAAGTCCCATTGATGAAAATGAGGTATTACAATTGAATGGCCCCATGCGCTGTATGGCGTTGTGCAGTAGCGTGACGGAATGAATGCAATACCTCAATTTGCATCAATGGGACTTCTTATGGAAACGTCTACCGCCACGGGGGCATGTTACCGTCGACAAACCGTCCCTAGAACTCCCTAGCACAGTGAAGATTTGCCAAGGTCGCTGGATCATATACTTTCTGACCGTAATTTAACAATGGGCGCGTGTGTGCCAAGACAACACGTAAATGGGTGGATTCTATACGACAAATCAAATTGAAGTTTACCATTGAAATAAAATAATAATAATAATAATAATAACACACCAACAAAATAATAACAATAACGACAGAATAACACTTACGGGAATCGTTAACTATTCATAGGTTATAATGAGCTCTTATATTATTCAAATAATTAATATCATATATGTGTTATTCTAGTAGATTTAGAACTAATTTGACATAAAATATATATCAAACTTTTACGGTATCCCCCTAACGTCAAAATTAGTGCAAAGAATAGCGAAATTCCCCCTTTATCCAAATATAGATTATTATTATGATTATTATTATTATAATTTCGAATGAAAAAAATACACGATCAAATAACTTCTTTTAGAAGGTTTCCAAAAATATTTGACTTTGTTTTTCCCAGGTTTTTAGATTTTGGAGTATGGCATTTCATTTCCATTTCGAGCAAACGTGACGTAATTTTGTACCCGTGCTGTCCCGAGCCATTTTACGACTCGTTTATGACCTTAACCTTGCCGCAGGCAGTCTGCTTTCTACAGCGCTTATGATCCTACCGTGTGTTTTCCTATCTGCACTGTCCGTGCTCGTTTTCTACTTGCCACAGAGTGCGGGGAAAAGTTGACTCTGTCCATCACAAGATCGTTAGCTCTCGTTGTGTTTCAGCAGTTGATTGCTGAAACTATGCCACCTAGCGCTGATGATTCGCCCATTATGGTAAGTAAATATTGATTATTCGAAAGTATTATAAATCAAAAATTATAGTCAAATTTATCAGGCGTGAGTCTGTATATTACAAATTGGGTACTTTGAGGGTCCAAAAATGGGTGGGCAGGAAGTGGCATGTATTGGGAGTAGATACTTGCTTTTGCATGGTGATGGAAAATTGAAACTTTTGTCGACGTTCTGGTTGAATAACAGGGAATTTGGGACTATAAATTGAGTATGTTATGTGTGAAGTCTTTTCAAGGGCGAAAGGCTTAGTGTGTGTTTGGTGGAGGAAAAATTTAGATTTGGATGAAGTTCTGATTTAAGGTATTTCAAGAAATGAAGTACATTCAGAGACTTGTCAAAGTGGAATATTCCATGTTCCTAAAATGGGGAGATATTAAGGAAATGTATAATGTTTCATTTTAAAAATTTGGTGAAAAA
>JAMKCH010040114.1:0-13466 GCA_023653785.1 Ophioderma brevispina
CGAGATAAAAGAACTTTGTATACATTCATACCCAAAAGAAATGGAAAGAGTAAACACCAAGGACTGATGTCTTTGATTTCCATCAGGCTCGTCCTCCGAGGCACCACAAAAAATTGAGATTTTTTTATTTTCATATAAACCTAATAGGCAGCAAAGAGTCAGTCCCAGGTTGATAGATGAAATTATGACTGTGTATATATGCAATAACACAAACACACATCAAAAGATACATTCAATGTTGGATAGGCCCAAGTTCCATCAAAAAATACATAGGTCCCGGACCGCACGTGTCGCCGGCGTTGCGGTTTGTTAATGATAGGGCTCATATGACTTTTGACCTTGGCATGTAAACTTTGACTTTTCATCAACAAATGAGGGATCCAATGTGGCACCTATGACTTCAATTTGGTCCAATTGAACGTTTCAATTTAGGTCAATTTTACATTTTCAGCCATCTTACAAACTTGACCTCAATGAACTTTGAACCCTTGGTATGGACCTTTGACCTGTATGGTGACCTTTGAAATCTTCAGCAAATGAGGGAATCCCAGGAGCATCTATGACTCAAGTTTTGGTGAAATTCCTTGAAGTATGCAGATATTACAGGCAAATGTTAACCCTTTACAAACAGACATCAACAACAATAGACAACAACAGAAACAGTAGACAAAGTGATCCTATGTGTCTTCCTGCCTTAGGGAAGGTGCCCCCAAAAAGTGTGTATGGGTTAACTGAATTGAGTAAAATGATCAGTGGCGCATCGGGTGGGTAGCGAATGATGGATGGGGCAAAAATCAGCAATTGGGCCAAAAAATTAAATGTTGGCAAAAACAAGTGATTTTGGCCAAATTGGTTAAAAATCTCCAAATTGGGAATTTTGCAAACACCAATTTTTAAAAAAAAAAAAAAAAAAAAAAAATTCACTTCCCCACTTGACATGTTTGAATGTCTCATTATTATAACAAAAGCAGAAAAAACAAAAATAACAACCGCGACGCAATTTTGACGTAAGTGTAGATTTACACTGACTCCTCATGTGTAAATCTTCCATTGAGGCAATATCATTTTTAACAAAATAAGTTAACATGTTTCCCATGCAAATGGGCATATAGAGGGCGCATACATAAAAATAATGACCTTTGCAGGCCTCATGGCAAGTCCCGCATTGGATTGTTCGGTTTTTTGGCGCGCTTAATACGTTTTCATGTCCCTACTTATATAAGTGTCAAATTGTGTTGCCATTGCTTAAAATTGCTCAAAAAGAAAGAGATGTGTGCATGGGGTCAAGCAGCGGTGACATTTGGCCCACCGAAAAATTTCACTTCCCCATTCAAAACATCGTCCCCACTCACCCCCCCCCCCACCACGCAAAATAAGTTGGTACCGCACACGGAAAATAATGCTACAACCACATGATCTATTGGGCCATATTGAAAATACAAAGATATACAAAATCTATTGGGGTTCTTTTATGAAATTCAGTACTTCAGCACTGCAGCCATCCTTGGGGGATGGTGGTGAGAAAATACGTCGAGTATGTGAAGCATATCACAATGTAGGGAAAATATTGAACCCGAAGAGATGCCCTAGGTATTCCTGGTATTTTTTTCTACAAAATGCGGATTTTTCACCTTCAATATAATGTTATAATATTTTTATTTCTATTTTCTAGTTATTGGATGAAAAACTGCCCTTGCACTACCAAATCTAGGGTTACATAAAAACTAGCAGTATTATCAAATCAGACCTATTAATCAAATGTTAACGGGCATCACTAATCCACATGTGCTGTGCTTAAAGTGTTGGGAACAAAATTGATCCAATCTTGAATGTAACTGAACAACTGTTTTACAATGGAAGCCACTGTGGCAAGGTAGAATGCAATAGCCATCCCATAAACCCTGGTTTGGATCCTGGGGGACGATCGAAACAAAAGACAGGGGGCCAGGGGAAGCTTAAGACCCCCGGAGGAGTCCATGCGAGGCAGAGCCCTGATGGGGGTCCCGGAAGCGAACGCCCCAAGAAAAATATGCATTTTGTGGCAATTTAGCCTATTCAAATTGCCTCCTTTTTTAGACCGAGGTGCGTGCGCTCCCTCACAACCCCCTGGCTACGCACATGGAATGTAGAATTTGGATCATGTCAATCTCAAACTATATAAGGACAAAAATCATTGGTTCTCATCACCTCACTATTCTCTTATCATATTTCAAAGCTTGTGAACTTTTCTGAAATACATTATCAGTCAGAAAATTTTATTTCAAGTTATTTAGGGGAATAAAACAAAAAAACATTAAAAACCGCCCATTCCTCCTCAATTCATGGAATTCCCTCCAGACAAGAAACCAAAACAAACCACACATAAGACCGCATATGCCAGAATTCACACAGGGACTCCTTAATATAAAGTGAGCCACCAGCTATGCCTAAGGGGTTTCAAGCTTTTCGCACTATTGAGCTTGACATAAAGGACTAACTCCCCACACCCCAAGGTGGATGAAAAGGGTTCTGACACAAAGCCTAGGAATTACAAATAGACACAAAAGTGTGTTTTGCCTAAAGGTTGTCAAAATGTGTGGATTGCTAAAGAAAGAAATCTGGGGCAATATGGTTGACCTCTTGCCTCAGCAGACTTTACAGGGTGTCCCAAAAAGATACCAACTACTGCTAAAAACTCTGATATGTATACAATTGTCTTTATCTTTCAGATAAGCCTATTGATTGGTTTATTGGAAGGTAATATCATGTAATGAGCAAATCAGAGATACCGTACTGTAAGAATGTTGGTATGTTTACACATAGACACAGCAGCACTATTTTCAGGCCTGTAACCAGGATTGTTTTAGGGGAGGCAACTTTTTCAAAAGGGGATTTTCACCAAATTTTCCCTACTCCCAAAAGGGGGGGGGGGGTCGGCAAAAGTGGCAACACAAAAAAAACATTTTTGCCTTTTTTGGAAATTATTTATGGGTGGTGCCCCACAGTTATTTATAGGGAAGCGGCAATGTTTTTTCAAAAGGGGATTTTCTCACAAATATTCACCTAAGTCCAAAGGGGGGGGGGGGGGGATTTTCGGCAATAATTGCCAAAACCTTATTTTTGACAACAGCATAAAGAAACATTTTTGACTTTTGGAAAATTTTTTTAGAATGTCTTCCCCCCCCCTCCACCTTATGAATACTGACTATTTGTGATTGGTATTCAGCGGTTATCTTATGTTGGTGGGAGGAGCGTGGCCTAGCGGTTAGCGGGCTTGCCCGCCGCAAATGTACCACTAAAATTCCCGGGTTGCGAATCCCGTGGGGTCGGCACTGTGGGATTTATTGGGGTACTATCAATTCTGGATTTGATCGGGACCAGCTATTGATTAACTACAGAATTACGCTCTCCTCCATGGTTTCACTTGGAATGGGCAAATGGATCACGAAAGCATCCCGTCCTTCGGAGGGGACGTTAAGCCGTCGGTCCGTGTACAGAGAGTCACAACTGTTACATGTACATCGCAGTTCGTGCGAGTAAGAGTAGGGTGTAAACCCCTGACTGTTCCCAATCCGACCCAGTCTCAAAAGTGGGCAATGTCAGGAGCGTCCGTAGCATGGATACACGCGGCCCCGGATCAGCACACTAGCTGAAACAAATCTGACAAAACCCAGCAAAAGACATACCAATGACTTGGGTACGAGCAAACAAACTTAAGTTGTGTCCTGTAATGAGAATCAAACAGATTGGATCATTGGCGAGGAAGCTGCCCATGGGGGTAAGTAGAGCCCTACAGGCGACGGAGTCATCACAGTTAAAACTGTTTTCATTTTTCCACAAATTAAGATGTCATGACCTTTAATTCGAATCATCAAGAAACGGTATTGAAATGAGTACAAACAAGCCTAGTCTTAGGAAGCTATCTCAAAAGCCACTGACTTATGTGTTATAACCATAGAAATAGAACAGGAAGCAAAACATGTGTATTACGGAATAGCCCAAGCCCGTAACCGATTTCTCTCACACCCAGCGCGCCGTGGTTGTTGTTGCACAAGCACGCACGCGTTGTCACGTTTTTTGCCAAAGCACATGCACATAAAAATCTCTACATCACACATTATTTTTGCAAACCCAGGGGTTTGCAAAAAATTATCAAAAAATCGGCCTATTTTCACTTACCAGAGTTCTCCCGCACCGTGACTGCACACCGGGGTCCTCCGGGCATGGGTATGCCCCTGGAGAAGCGGAGACAAGAGAGGGAAAGAGAAAGGAAAAGTGAAAGGGGAAGGACAAAGTAAAATGGGGATGATGCTGACCCTCCCCCCCCCACTGACAATGCTGATTACCACCAGCCAAAATTCTAAACCTTTTTCCAGACCCTCACAAACCCCCGGGGGGTCTCACATTGGGAGGTAGTATGGGTATGTGCTGCCTGTAAGACCCTCATTTTCAGGCTCTTTCCGCTCTTATCAGTTCCAGTGACCACCATTTTTGGACCATTTCAGTTCCAGAGACCTTCATGTCCAAAGCCATTTTCTACCAAATTTTCTTCGAAAACACCTCAAAATGTCGCTGGAAATTGAGGGAAATCACAGCTTATTTTCTGAATTTTCAGAAAACCTAGTTCTGGAGACCCCATTTTGGGGGCCTCAAATCAGCTCTGGAGCCTCAATTTTTGAAATACGGGCAGCACATACCTACCAAAAAAGTAAAGAACCCCCGGGGACAAACCACATTTGAAACCAATACAGCACTATATACCCTCTGCTATATATAGCAAACCATACACACGTCCTCACACACAACCATTTCCAAGGTAGATGAGAAAAAGTTAAATTTGCTTGGACAATTAATCTTACGCTCACCCGACCTACTTAGCAAAAAAAACGAGGAAAATGCACAAACTTTGTTCAGAAAATGCACTTTTTTGTTACAAGAGGATATCTGTATAATCTTCATTTTATGTATGGACTCACTGAAAGCTAACGCCATCCTTTTTCAGTCCAGTATTTAATTCCAAAAAAATATTATTCTGTGTACCATGTGGGTTTAAGAGCAAATGTTTGGATAGTCGGCCAAAAAAATAACTAGGGCGCCACTTACTCGCCCGCTGCCCACTTTTTGGAAAATTGACAAAAACATTGTTTGTATTTGTGCCGAAATCTATGCAATGCTTTTGTGTGCTAGAGTGAAGCAGGGTCATTAGAGAACTTGGGCATATTCTTTTTATTTCCGTAATTGTAGTCGGCAGTTTGACTCTCTCCGATTGCTTTGCAATGCCTATTGACACATTGGTATACAGATTGACCTTTTAACTGGGTCCAATGAAGTGTTTCTTTGTGGTTGAGGGCATTTAAAGACACATACTTGCCTATCTGTGTCTATTTTGTCAGCTATACCTGGCCAATTTCTTGGCATATTTATTTCACAATTTGGAGTATAGAAAACAAATCCAGAATAATGGTATAGGTAATTATAGTTTACAGAACTTATGCCCTCTATCAAACCTTAGTTTTATCTCAATACTTGCATTTTTGGCATCGTCTTTAAGATCGGATTGGTGTAATCTCGCATTGCCTTAGATGTGCTAATACGCTAGTACACTCATAGTGTGTGTGAACTGTAAGTTACGTGAAGAGGTGGTATATTGTCTCTCTCTCTTACTGCTGTTTATGAACTCTAACGCAATTTGTTTATAGGCCAGTGAGGTTGCTAGTTTGTGGAAGATGTCCGAGTTATCATTCCGCAGACTATAGATGGTTTGATGCGATTGGCTAATACTTTGCTTTCGAATTTACTGAGTTATTTCTCAGTTCTCAGGGGATAAAATTACACCAACAAATGCCAAGAAACCACAAACCCTGTGAAAGAGGTTGTGATGTTATTATTTTTTTTTTTTTTTGTGGTTTCACATCTTTCAGAATATGGGTAATAAACCACTGCTCTCAAAATTGCGAAGGAGTATATTTCTATAGCTGAAGGTCATTTCATTAAATGTTTCTTTTATGAAAATGATCTATGTACTACTATTAATTTTGGAGTGTTAGTGTTGGGTGGATTAACAGCATTAAGAACTCAAGAGCCTACAACACTTTTGAAGCTGTTAAGTCTGATCACAGAATTGTCTCTTGCAGGAGCCAGATAAGTTATCGTCAGAGTAAACCACCTCCCAGAGATCCAAAAAAAAAAAAAAAAAAAATCTTCTGTTGCCCAACGCCGTGCACGATTTGCCGGTCACTGTCATCGTGCGATTGACCAAGTAGTCTCAGACGTCACATGTTGGAAGTTACCATGCCAAAACAGGGGTCGTCGCCCCTTTAACTACATTGATGTGATTGCTCGAGACATCCAGCAGGATCCATCTGACATCCCCAACCTAATGACAAACAGGGACATTTGGCGCTACATGGTGAACGGCATCTCGGCTGCGGCCGTTAGATAGATAGATAGATAGTGTAATGAGATGCAATTTCAGACAAAGAATAACATCATTGCATGTTTTAAATGGCCTTAAAAAGCATTTCTTTGATTTTAGTCTCTGCCAAGACTGGCTGGGAAATGGGAGTTTGGTTAAAACGTTACAGGAATAGATAAAGGGTGAGTAACAAATAGGAGCGTTATAAGTAAGAAAATGATCAGCTACGTAGAGTTAAAGTACAGTGAGCAAGAGGTATATGACAAGGGTGAAAGGCAAAAAATTGGAAGGGATATTACTTAAGACGAAAATTTAGGTAACATCTTTATTTGACATGACAGGAAGGTGTAAACTACATTATATTCAAGCTTATAACTTGAAGAATCCTTCTAAACACATTTTGCGCCCAATTTTTTATTTTCTTTATTTGAAATGACAGGAAGGTGGAACCTATGTTAAATTAAAGCTTATAACTTGCAGATTCAGTTTTAACACATTTTGCGCCCAATTGGGCGTTTTTTATATTTTCTTTATTTGAAATGACAGGAAGGTGTAACCTACGTTAAATTAAAGCTTATAACTTGCAGATTCAGTTTTAACACATTTTGCGCCCGATTGGGCGTTTTTTACTATTTTCTTTATTTGAAATGACAGGAGAGTTTTACGTACATCAAATTAAAGCTTGTAACTTAGGGATGCAGTTTTTACACATTTTGCACCCAATTGGGCGCCTTTTCTATTTTCTTTATTTGAAATGACAGGAAGGTGCAGGGGGGCCGGCCAAGATAGCGTCGTTTTTGCCGTTCCCATAGGTTTAGCCGTAACTCACCGAAAAAACTTGACACATATATGTCTTAACGTTCAGATACTAAGTAGCCCTTTAATATCAATATTTTTCCACTCAAAATCCGTTGGAGTTGAAGAATCAACTCCAGTGTAAGTATTTTTTTTGTATGAATAACGTTCAAACGGGATCCTTTGAACGAGGCCTCGCTTGACCTCATTTCAAATCGCAGGGTCACCGCTCTTTATAGCTGCGGACCCCGTGTACCAGGCCCGGTACCAGTTTAAGTCCTATGCCCACCGTGGAATATTCGTTGACCTGCAATGTAGCAATCCTCTCATGTCCGTATCTTAAAACGATTGATGATGTTTTGGCGCACATTATGCCCACACCGACTAAAGCCAGGCAATTTAGATCGGTCTCAGACCCGTACGATGAAATTCCCTCTCCATCACTTGATTATTTATAAACGCGGCACAGTGACTTCACTTGTTAGGCTCGTCCAATGACTTGTTCGGCAGTTTTGCTCAGAATACAGCTTGGCCCGGCCACCCCGCCTGTGGAAGGTGTAACATTTTTCAATTAACACTTATAACTTGGGGATTCAGTTTTTAAAGAAACACATTTTGCGCCCAATTGGGCGTTTTTTATATTTTCTTTATTTGAAATGACAGGAAGGGTGTAACCTATTTTAAATTAAAAAACTTATAACTTGGGGATTTCAGTTTCACACATTTTGCTCCCAATTGGGCATTTTTTTTTTTTCTAATTTTCTTTATTTGTAAATGCCAGCCAGGGTTTTTACGTACATTAAAAAATTAAAGCTGGTAACTTATGGATGCAGTTTTACATATTTTGCGCCAAATTGGGTGCCTTTTCTATTTGCTTTGTTTGAAATGAACAATGAGAGTTTTACTACTCAATTAAAGCTCGTAACTAGGGATGGCAGTTTTTTACAATATTTTGCACCCAATTGTGCGCATTTTCCTATTTTCTTTATTTAAAATGCAGGAGGTGTAACCTACTCTTTAAAATAAAGCTTATAACGTGGGACGTTTAACACTACCATTTGCGCCCATTGGGCGTTTTTTTTTTTCTATTTCTTTTCTTATTTGGAAATGACAGGAGAGTTTTTAGCTGTAACATTAAATTTAAGCTGGTAACTTAGGGATGCAGTGTTTTAAGCATTTTTGGCAAACCCAATGGTGTTGGCCTTTTCTATTTTTTCTGTTATTTTGAACTGACAGGAGAATTTTGCATACATCAAATTAAAGCTCTAACTTAGGGATGCAGTTTTTATTTTTAGCACAAATGAGGGTTTTTGAAAAGTCTGAGAACGTAAGGGTGCATGATCGTAACTTAGGGATGCAGTTTTTACCTATTTTGGGCACCATTGGGCGCATTTTTCTATTTTCTTTATTTAAATAACAGGAAGGTGTAACCTATGATTACAATTAAGCTTATAACTTGGGGTTCAGTTTGTAACACAGTTTGCGCCCAATTGGGGCGTTTTTTTTCTATTTTCGTTTATTGAATGACGAGAGTTTTAACGTACAATGAAATTAAAGCTGGTAACTTAGGGGATGCAGTGTTACAATCATTTTGAGTGCCCAATTGGGCGCATTTTCTATTTTCTGTCTTTTTGAAATGACAGGCAGGTGTAACCTAGTGTTAAATTAAAATTAAAAAAAGAAAAAACCTAAAAAATTATAAAAAATTTTGCGCCCAATTGGGCGTTTTTTCTATTTTCTTGAAATGACAGGAGAGTTTACGTACATCAAATTAAAGCTGGTAACTTAGGGATGCGTGTTTAATGTTTTGCACCCAATTGGGTGCCTTTTCTTATTTTCTTTATTGAAAGGACAGGAGACATGACAGGTTTTTTGCATACATCAAATTAAAAGCTTGTAACTTCGGGATGCAGTTTTTTACACTTTTGCGCCCAGATTTTTTTTTTTAACACATTTTGCACCCATTGGGTTTTTGCTATTTTCTTTATTTGAAATACAGAGTTTTACATACCTGAAATTAAAGCTTTTAACTTAGGGATGCATTTTTTACATATTTGCGCCCAATTAGGCGCCTTTTCTATTTTTTATTTTGAAATGACAGAAGTGTAACCTACGTTAAATTAAAAAACTGTGAGGTCAAGTCCCATACCAAGTCAAAGGTCACGGTAGCTCAAGTTTGTTAAAGATTGATTGATTCTAATGCAATCTTATACTCATGTATCAAACATCTACTTTAAAATCAGTTTCTAATACTTTTTATACATGTTTCTGTAATTAAATGCAACTTCAAAACAAAAAACCATCTACACTCCTCTTAAAGGTCCTCAGGAAGATGCAAATAGAAATTGATGTGGTTTGTGTCAAGCTACAAGGAGGGACCAGGGAGCAATTCATCTTTGATATTGGTGATTGACATCATCAGTGAAACTATTGATTTGTCAGAGAGCAATAGAAATTTCCATGTGACTGGTGTGAATCTATTAATGACACTTGGACTGAAAATCAATACGTTGTCACAAATGATGTCACTGGTAGCATATTTTTTTTCTGGCCCTGTTTATTGGAAGGAATTCCTGTAAAGATTGTACAGGTTTATCATCTAGCCCTGGGACCTTTAAATGCTTTTTGATGTTGTTCTTATTTCTTGTAAAATTATGCCTGGCGACCCAACCCAGTTTTTTTTAATACGTGTTTAACCAGAGGTAAAAATTTGGGCTAACCTTAGAAGACACTACTTAAAAAAATAATCAGCTCAAGGAAGCTATTAGTCTTCTTGGTAAACAGGAATGTATTGGTACTATTTTACGTGGATGGATAGTAATAAGCCATGCTTAACACAGATCAGACTGAGGTAGCTGACCGTGGGTACTGCTTCACACGCATCATCAAGTAGATAAGCGATACTATCCATCCAAATTTCTAATCACGGTAATTTCCTTTAAGAAATCTGTTAAAATAAAATACCATGGTGTGAGGCTGGACCAAACTTACTATGGTCTGATCATTTCGTGATGTTTTGTCGCTCGTCTTCTATCCCTGAGACGTATTGGCTTTATCCGGCCCTGTCTGAAAAGCGACTTCATATGCTCTGAAATCGGTTATCATTTCACGTCTTGATTTTTGCAACTCAGTCTTGACTGTTATCACTGCTGATCAACTCCGCCACCTTCAAAGAGTTCAAAACTGTGCCGTTCGTCTTATTGTTAGAGAGGAAGCATGAGCATATTACTCCCATTCTCATCAAGCTTCACTGGCTGCCCGTTGAATTCCGAATCCAATATAAAATTGGCTGTTTTGGCATTCCCTCATTTTGAAGGTACTCTGCCAGCATACCTGTCGACCGTTTTGTATTTATCAACCTTCCGGCATTCTTAGATCTTCCACCGAAAAACTGCTCGAAATTCCTCGGGTTAACCTTAAAGTGACAGGAGGAGATTTTTTTTAGGATACAAATTTCACTGGATCAGTTGTAGACCACCTACCGAGAACCCTTCGAAGGTTTATTGGACAACAGGTGCAAAAGAAAACCGCAAACCTTGTTTTGAACTTGCCTGCTATCGTAATCGTTCCCATAGAAAACCATGCTTTGACTTTCTGTCGTGCACGACAGAAACTACTAAATCATCATCTTATTACATAGAGGCGGCATATTCGGCTTATTCACTTCAGGTGTGATCTAATATATTGGTAAGCATTCCAAATATGTAAAAAAACAGGGTTCGCCAAAAATTGGAAGCACTTCTTTCTGGAAATCTCCTTGTGTCTCTTTAAGTCAGCTGGTGGACGCTCATTTCGTTTTGATGCCCCGCTCATTTGGAATTCACTTCCAAACACCCTTTGTCACACCCCCATGCTCTCTCAATTCAAAAACAAGTTGAAAACTTATCTCTTTCATCAAGCTTTTCCTGATTCACAGATTTAATTTTTTGTGTGTGTTTTTCATGTTATTGTGCGCTCCAAGTTCTTCGGAAGATTTGCGCCATTATAAGGAACAATCTATTAGTATTATACTGTGTCTGTTCATAAAACGCCCCTGCTCTAATAAACGCAACTCATGAAACAATTCAAAAAATGAGTTAAGCTTACATAAATCACATGATTTAAAGGAAAATATGTCAAGATTTCGTCAAGCCTCAGTTTGACTTACATTTTATAAAATATATGTAGTAGAGTAAAGATACGCACCATGACCCCAAAAAAATTGCAACAGAAGGTTTTTTGGCATTTTCTGGTAGCTTAAGGTCAGCTTACCCACAATATATCAAAAAAAGTTGCACAAAATCGAAGTCCCAGAAAGTGTTCAAACTATCACATAACACAAAAAATGGACGCCATCCGCCATATTGGAAAAACTTATATCCTCATTCGCTGGCAATAAAGAGCTAGAAGGACCAAATAAGATGTTATTTCATACTAATTCTAGCATAACAAATCTAGTTAAATGGGTTTTATGAAGTTGAGGTATCATTCGTGACCTCTAAATCCAATATGGCCGCCATCCGCCATGTGGGAAAGTAAAAATTCTTTTGTATACTCTGGTATCGGATGGGCCAAAAGGACAAACAAGATGTCATTCCTACTAATTCTACTAACAAATCCATTAAAATGGGTTATGAAGTTGAGATCTCATCGTGACCTCTAAATCCAATATGGACGCCATCCGCCATATTGGAAAGTACAAATTCTTTTATCTCTTGTACCACATGGGCCAAAATGACATATATGGTGTTATTTTTTTATTAATTGTAGCATACGAAATACATTAAGATGGTTGTTGTAAAGTTTTGAGAGCATCTTGATGTCTTCAAAATTGCCACTGTCCGCCATTTAGAAAAATGAAACCATAAATTTTGCTATTTGTCCTAATTTCGTAGCCATATTGATTTTTTTATCAGCTATAAATCTATCACCATTTGACATTATGTTGTTTACAGTGTAATTGTGAAATTCTTGAAGTAACACAAAGTACAATTTCACCTCACCACCAAAATGTGGCCGAAACACTTGTTTGCAGTAGATGAGATCGAACACATTATTAACTATTACTATAAATTTAATCTTCAAGTTCATCATCATCTGAGACTGTTTCTTGGTCCGTGTTTTCGCGTGAATGTCCACAAGCTGTGGTGTAAACTTTTTTTTGGAAAGGTACCTTTAGCGTAATGATTCCAAAGACTGATTACTGATCATTGAACAGGGACACCATTGAGTTGCATCCTTTATCTTTCTATCGATTCAGGATCTATATTGGGAGTACAAAATACCCTGAAACAAGGGATGACTTTGAGGAAAACAGATTTCTTGCCAACCTGAAATATTCTTGGAAGTAGTATTGCAACCTATAAATATATTGGAAAAGAACAGATAGGAGCAAATGTCATCACTAAATAAGCGCTTCAGAAGCTTGATAAAGGTCATTACAGCCATATTGGAGAAGTAGTATCACCAGATCTGTGTCTTCTCCAGTTTGGGTTGTTGACCTACATTATGCCATGGTGACTGCTATTGTTGCTATATCAACATCTTTTTTTCCACCAAAATTTGTTGCATTTGATATGTCTACCTTATTTGCGATCCTAGTTTTGCGACGTTCATCTGTGCTGTCTTTTGTGTTTGGTTCACCAGTGTATCCATCGAAGACAACAGATGTTTTGCCATACTGGTCAACTGTGAAAGATGCATAATCATCAGCATTGCAACTGCTTCCATCTGTTCATTTCAAGCGATGTAAAAGAGAATCTCCATCAACAACAAAGTGATCGGTCTTTGGCACTGTCTCAGGGACAGCAGCCTCTGAGGAGGACACATGTTCGTAAATGGCCATCAGAAATTGTGCTTTGTCTGGCTTACATAAAACATGCTTCGCCTCAAAAAATGGATGGCGGATATGGTGACAGTTCATGGCAAAGCACCTTTCTAATGCCAGTTCTCCAGATTGTGATACTTCTCAGGAATCTTTGAAATAGCAGAGCTTGGTCATCAGTTACCCTGACAGTCCAAGCAGATACAAGGGTCTTGACTTTAGCTTTACATCTGTAGCTATATAAGAAAAGTCAGCTTGTCCTTCCATTTGTTTGACTGTATCTTTGCCTACTTGGAACAGATCTTGTACATTGACATCGTCACCATCATTTATCCCTGTGCAAAATGTTTCTCAAGGCCTTTCTCCTGTGAAGGGAGCATACTGTTCAAACTTAGCTGCAAGCTTTGCAAAGTCATTCTTGTCTCTTTCCATGTGTTAAGGTTATAGATGATTATGCATATTTTACAGTTGACC